>PVKA01015014.1:0-51072 GCA_004027165.1 Ctenomys sociabilis
TGGCTTTTCCCCTGCAGCACTCACGGTGGTACATTACATGGCGTCTCCCTCAGGCCTGCTTTTCTCTCTCCTTTCAGTTTCCCTTATATGATCCAAGTTCCTGGTTTTTCAAAACTTCTGGGGTTTCCACTGAATAGGCTTCTCTCTCAGAGCTTTGCATACTGCCCTCTCAGGGGCACACTGCCTGGCCTCCCAGGCCTTCTTCTGAAGTTGAGGTGGAAGCCTTCTTAACCTCAGAGCTCCTGCATTCTGCATGTGCCAAAAATCATCACCATGTGGATGATGCCAAGATCTGTTGCCAGCTGGAGCAGTAAGCAGGCTTCCTTTTCTGTTGGCTGTGGGGGTCAAGTGCCTGGATCACTGAGCACTCTGACCCTGATTCCGAGGAACAAATTCCCCAAGCCAGCACCATTCTGGAACCTAGTGTGGCCACAGCCGCCATTCTGGAGCATGGGGTTCAGTGGCTTTCCCCTCAAGGCGGGGTCTGTGACCTTTGCAGTTCTGAGCAAAAGGTGAAGAACTGCCTCCTCCTCCTGTGATGCCTTCAGGCCATTCTTTCCAGACTCAGGCTCCTTCCTGGCAATGGAGTTCCTCTCAGCTCCATCTCTGCAGTCCACAACTTTATTGTAGTTTCCTTTCTGGCCAGACTCACAATATTTTGGCTCATCCTTCTGGGCTCCTTGCTCTTCATTCTCAACATAAATCTGGCTAAAAGCCTCCAGTAACAACCATGCCACTGCCCCAATATTTGACTGCTTTGAAATATTTTTGCCAGATTAATCAGCCCACCATGCTTAAACTCACTCTCAGGCAGTCTCTGGACATGAGCTAAATGCAGACAAAGCTCCTGCCAAGCCGTAACAGACATTGTCGGGAGCCCAACAACCAATGCAGTCCTTCTTCCCAGCAGAAACCTCCCCAGCCTGGTCTTAACAGGCCGGTTTTCTATCAGATTCTGTCTTCACTCTCCTTCTCTCCTTGCTGGGACAAATACCAAACACCCAAAATGAAGGAAGGAAATGTTTATTTAGCTCACAGTTACTGGAGGTTTCTGTGTCTTGAGTTTGCATTTACAGTCTTTTGCTGTTCAGCTGCAAAAGCACTACAAAGAGCCTGTGGTGGTACAGGCCTGTAATCCCAGCTATCTGGGAGACTGAGGCAGGAGGATTGCTGCAAGAAAAAGACCCACTTGGACTGTATAAGTGAGTTCAAAGCCAAACTGAACTATATAGTGAGACCCTAGCTCTAAAACCCAAAAACCAACCAACCAACCAACCACAAAACAAAACAGCATGGGACAGGCTCCTCCTAGGAGCCCTCCCCAGGGTCTGGGTGTCCCAGCTTTGGGCTGGTGGGGGTGGTCTCACCTCACTAAGAAATGCTTAAGAATTGCTTTTCAAAAATTATTTTACAGGGGTGGGGGAGATGGCTCAGTAGAATAAGCGCTTGCCTGGCAAGTACAAGGGCCTGAGTTCAATCCCCGGTTCCGGGAAAAATTATTTTACTAATTATTATTATTTTTTTTTGGTGGAACTGGGGATTGAACGCAGGCCCTTGCACTTGCGGGGCAAGCTCTTATTCTACTGAGCTATCTCCCGGACCCCTGTTTGTTTGTTTGTTGATTTATTTACTTATTTATTTAGCAGAACCAGGGACTGAACTCAGGCCCTTGTGCTTGCCAGGGAAGCACTTATTCCACTCAGCCATCTCCCTGGTCCCTTGTTTATTTTAAAGATAATACAGAACCTTTAAAAAAATGATATAGAGTTTCACTAAACAAAATAGGAATTCGACAATGATTATTGTATACTGCTGTATTCAAATTAGTTCTTTAGATTTCCAGATAAAAGCATGCCAAATTGGTAAAAACAAAAGGAAAAAATGTTACAAGAAATTAAAAAGGAGAAAGAAAGTTTAAGCATTAACTGCTCCTTTCAGTAGACGGAAATGCTTAAGAATTCCTCGTGGCACTGCTGCTTTTGCAGAAGTGATGCAGTGTCCACAGCCACAGAGCAGCCCGTGGCGAGCAGGCCCAGGGCTGGCAGGGGCCTCCTCCCTCTGGTGGCCTCCGGTCTTCCCTCTCCCCTGGCCTGTAACAAAGAGCTCACCTTACAGGTGGCTACCGAGGCCATGGCCCCTACTCCTGTGGCCCCTCTGCCCAGGGCTGTGCAGGGACACAGGGCTCCAGGGCTTCCTGGAGGAGGAGGCTGAGGGGCTAATGGGGAGCAGGTGATGAGAAGTGTGGGCAGCAGCGCAGGGTTTGTCCTGGGGTCCCCACACCTACTGGCATGGACTTCAGTGCAAGGGAGTCCCATGGTGAGAGGGGTGAACAGTACACTGTGACAGTGGCCGGCTGTGGGGTGCAGTCGCCCAGTGCTGGGATCACACACGTGAGTGCCCTGCCCACTCGGGGTTATGGTGGACCTCAGGGTAGCTGTCAAGAGGGCAACTCCGAGGTTACCCCACATCGCCCTTCCCAGACTTCCTGTCTGGAGCGACTGTCCTGAGGCCTGCTGCCCAGTGCGGCCACACAGGGGCTTGTGTGGCCTCAACCAGAAGAGAACACGCTGTGGCCACTGAGTCACCCACTGGCCACAGTTTCTCAGTGAAATTCTGGGATGGTCACTTTCATTTCTGCACAAAACCAGCTGCTTCCTAAGCCAGAAGGAGAGGGAGGCAGAGGCACGTGTGGCCTGTCATGGTGGTGGGCAGGGCTGGGGACAAATGCCAGATGCACACCTCTTTTGTATTTATTTTATTTTTTTAAAAAGCATAGGAAATGAATAAAATGCTACTTTAAAAGTCTTTCCATAAATAAATTACTTCTAGGTAGTTTTACAGGCCCAAGCAGCACCCCCTCCCCCAGTCTTTACTCCTCACCAAGGCCTAGTCCCAGGCCTGTGCTTGTCCCTAGGGGCCCCTCCTGGGGATGTCCCCTTCCAGGAGGGGCCCAGACCTGATGTCCATGGCCTTAGTGTCGAAGGTAGGCAAGGCCTCAGGGACCCCAAATTGCCTCAGGGAAGAGGAGCTGGGCTGCCTGGGTCAGGCCCTCCCTCTCTCACATCTGCTCAGGGTGAGAGGCTGGGCTTAGCATCCTGAGTTACAGTAGTCACTGGGGTCCCTATGGCATCTGAAGTCCCTGTGAGAGACGGCAATGCATGTGGCAGCCCAAGCAACTGTCCTGGGTGCCTTTGCATGAGTCCACCACTGCTCAGAGTCACTGGTAACTGGACAGGAGCCAGCCTTTCAGAAGGAAGGACAGGGCCAGGGTAGCACCTCTGGTGGAGTGACAAACAAATCCTCTCCCTTCTGGAGAGACAAGGCCAGACTGTCACACCCTTCTCCATTCTACCACAGGGACATGCAAGGTGGTACCTAAGGGACCCTGAACTTGAGGAAGGGGAGGGAGAGGCAGGAGGCCGTCTTCCCAGAGCAGCACCCACTGCACAATGGCCTGTAGCACCCCATGCACTGCCTCATGGTGGGCACCACAGAGCTGTGGGGATGGGGCGACCCCACCCAAAGCAGAGCCACTGCAGGTCATTGCCTGGTGCACCTCAGCCCAGCCTAGCCAGCTCTTATGTTTGGCATTTTTCTGTGATATTTTGTGATTTCTAATGTTGGTAACTTAATTCCAAACACCCCAGGGGTTGCATGATTCTCAGCTTCTCGGAGGACATCAGAGGTGGGGAGAGGGCACAAGCAGAGTGCCCCCAAGGTGCCTGCATCCTGCCCTAACCTGGGGCACAGCACCTTCTGCAGAGGAAGAGAGTTCATTCAGTGTCTCCGATCTGTTGTGATAAGACTGGTGCAGCTGCTAGGCCAGGTGGGGGAAGCCAGACAGACGAGTGGCTCTGCATCTGGTGCCTTTGGAGCACACAGGGTCAGCCTAGGGAAGCCCATTTCAGGACTTCTCCGCTCCAGAACCGTGAACAGACAGTCCTGGGTTGATTTTAAGCCACCAGGCAGCACGGCTGGTGACTCTAGCGTGCAGTTAAACGTCTTCATAGGACACGGATATTCTCCGAATTTTCGTTTCAGTATCCAGTGTAGCTGTAGCTGAGAAAGTTGTCATGGCAACTCAAGGATATTTCTCTCCTTATTAACAGTAAAGGACAAGGGGACCTGGGATAGTGTGGTGACGGGGTGGCCACATGCTTATAGCCTCTGTGGTCACAAATCATTCCCACTTCACAGGGGATAAGTGGGTGTTTTTTATTTAGTGACTGGTAGAAGCCAAAACTCAGCCGCCCGAAGTCGCCACCAAGGGCCAAGGCTCCACCGGGAAGAGCTGTGTGGTTATGTATTCCACCTCTTCACTATACAGGCCCCCAAATAAATAATAATAATAAAAAGGCACCTTGAACTCGGGAGGCTGAGGCAGGAGGATTGTTGTGAGTTCGAGACCAGCCTGAGCTACAAAGTGAGCTTAAGGCCAGCCTGAACTGCATAGTGAGACCCTGTCTCAAAAAAACAAAAAAAAAAAAAAAAAAAAAAAAGGCACCTTGAGACAATTGGAAATCCATTGTGTCACGTCATTCCAGTGGTAGCTGGGACCTCGCCAGGGCTCTCGGAAGTGGCCCCTCTCTGGTGACCTGGGACAGTTGGGCAGGCCCTGGCCTGTGCTGGCAGATCTGAATCTGGATCAGAATCCATCTGGTGTGAGGCCCCCTCACAGAGGGGGGAGGCTCGGGTGGAGTCCGGGAAACCCGCAGCTCCCCGGTGACCCCTCTTCTAGAGCTTGCTGGGTAGGAAGCCTTGGGTGTCTCTTGCCAAGGGGCAACAAGCCCCTGTGGAGGGATCGGCTACTCTTCCAGTGGCCCTGGCTCCTGGCTATCCAGCAAGGGGACCTGAGTGCTCCTGTGGCTGCTAGCCATTGGGCCAGGATGGGAGAAGGTGTAGGGTTCACTCTCAGGCTCAGGTGAGGAACAAGGGTGCTGCTCCTCAGAGGCCAGCTTGGTGGTGGGCGCCCTGGAGCACGTGGGTGGTGGGCTGGGCGGGCACTTGCCTGTGGTGCCCTGGAAGGGCTGGTAGGTATCCACCTCCGGCTGCAGGAAGGACCCACCAGAGTCCTGCAGCAGGTGCCCATAAACCATGGTGTCCTCGATGACTGCGTACACATGGGAGTCATTATCCCTGCGCCCTTTCTGGAACCTCTTGGGCTGCAGAGGCATCTGGGTGTTGATGTTGCCATTGTAGATGCCCACGGCGGGGCCCTTGTTCCCCTTTTTCTTCCTGCATAGGAAGGGAGATAGGAGTCTGAGAGAACTACCCCATATGCGGCTCTGTGGGGCGCCTGCCTCATCCCCAAGTCCCTGGAATCACATTCAAACCAGAACTGTCCCCAGTGGACGTGAGAAGGGACCAGCTTCTGGCAGTTTCCAAGATGCAAAGTGAGGGACTACAGGTATGCGGGGGGTATAGACTTTTTTTTAATTTTTTCTTTCTTTCTTTCTTTTTTTTTTTTTGAGACAGGGTCTTTCTATGTAGTTTAGGCTGTTCTTGAGCTCACTTTGTAGCCCACAGCTTGAAAAGATCCTCCTGCTGCAGCTTCCTGAGTACTGGGATCACAGATGTGCAGCACCATATCTGGTCTTAGGTGTAGACTTTAAACACCATCTGTGCCCCGATTGTTTTTTATTGTTTGGTGCTGGGGATTGAACCCATGGTCTGATGCACGCTAAGCACACTCTAACAGGGAGCTAGGCCCCAAGCCCTCACAGTGTCTTTTTTTTCTTTTGATTTTATTTTGAGACAAGGCCTTTCTCTGTAATTCAGGCTGGCCTTCAACTCACTATGTAGCCCAGGCCGGCCTGGAACTCACAGCAATCCTCCTGCCTCAGCCTCTGGAGTATTGAGAGTATAGGCATGTGTCACCATTCTTTTGATTTTTTGAGACAGGGTCTCACTATATGCTTCAGGCTGGCCTTAAACTCACTCTATACCCAGACTGGCCTTGAACTCATGGCAACCTCTTCCTGACAACCTCTCACGTGCTGGGATGGCAAGTGTACGGCATCACAGCTGACTCTCCAAACTATCTTCAATAGATCACGAGACATCTGATGGTGGAGAGCCCGGCAACTGATCCCTTTCTCTCTGATTAGGAACGGTGGTGGCTCAGCTCTCTGAAACCAACCGGCCTGGGCCACGCAGCCAGAGCACCCTGTGCTGTCCTTCGACTCCTACTCTGCCCTGTCTCCATGGGTCATAGCTCTGACCACCAAATGTCACGGTCAGGCAGGAGACTCAAGAGGGGAGGCTGTGGCTGACCTGCTTGAGCGAGGGACAGCACAGGTCAGCTCCAGCAGAGGGGCCTAGTCTCTGTGGCAGCTGCCAGCACAGAGCACAGAGCTCAGAATTAAAGGAAGACCAAATTCAAGCGGCAGTGCCGGGGCTCCACGCAGGTGCCACAGGGGGCTTGGGAGGCCGGGCATCGGTGAGCCTCGCCCTGCCCTCCTCTCTGATTATGTGACCCCTCAAGCCTTTAGCTCACATCTGATGGTGTTGCCGAACACCGAGCTCTGGGGGAACCCAAGAAGGAAGACGCGACGCCAGCGATGAACAAACACCCAACCCACATCAGCCCAGGCAGCGCCATGTTAGCTGGGCAGCATCCACCTACTTCTTTTTCACACAGCAAATGATGAGCCCGAGGGCCAAAAGCAGCGCGACTCCGCCTCCCACCACAGCAGCAATGATGACGGTCAGGTCTGTGGGCAGAGACACCGAAGACAGGTGAGGAGACGGGGACCAGCTGGCGCCTCCCCCCACGCCCACAGCCTTCCCCTCCCATGTGCCGCTCATCCTGCGTCTGTCTCCCTTCTCCTAAGCCTGCCAGGGCCAACAGGAGGCCTGATCTTTAAAAGGACTGTTGACCTGGGCTCTCTCTAGGGGGGGAGGCTGGCTGCTGTGTGCCTATGTTCACCCCGAGGCTGCCATGCCATGAGGAAGCCCATGGCAACCCATGAAGGCGCCGTGGGGAAATCCAGCTCAGCCCAGAGTGGGGGCCAAGGCATGAGACAAGGGTGCCCGCCAGATATGGAGACTTTTTTTTTTTGTATTTTAGGGAAGGGTCTACAGGTTGTTCAGAGTCTCACTACTAGATCAGACTCAGTAACCTGCCTGTTTACAGTCTCCCAAGAGCTGGGATTACAGGCACGCGCCACCTTGCCGTCTCAATCGCAGTCTTAGTGTGCGGGGGGGGGTGCGTAGCACAGCAGGCCCAGGGATCAAGCCCCCAGCCCCAGCGCCTGCTTTACTCTGCTGAGCTATTTGGCCAGCCCTTATGGAGACTTTATAAGAAAAAGAAAATTACTACAGTAAAAGACGCGTCACCATGAACACCCCTAACAACACCCTTTGAGCCAAGCACACTCCCATCGTCCCTGCTGCGGCCTGAAGCAGCTCGGAGTCCGATCAAAGGTGTGGTGACTGCTGTCTCAGGGCGCTACCCAACAGAAAGGCAGCTCCCAAGAACACAACGCTGTGTGCTCCTCACCCACACTGCTCACAGGATCTGGCATTGTGCAACTCCTGACTCTTTTCCCAAAGTCAAAATGACCTTGGAAGTCGATGAGGGTGTTTGAATTGATAGGAAGGATTTCAAGGGGAATTCATGGTACTGCATCTTGTGCTATACTGTGGTACGGTCTCGATATGTAGTTCAGGCTGGCCTTGAACTCACTATGTAGCCCAAGCTGACCTTAATTTGTAGTGATCCTCTTGCCTCAGCCTCCCAAGCACTGGGATTATAGGAACGTGCCACTATTATATATATATTTTGTTTGTTTGTTTTTCTCATTTATGTATTTGGTACAGGGTCTCACTATGCAGCTCAGACTTGTAGTGATCTTCCTGTTTCCAGCCTCCCCAGCACTGGGATTACAGGTGTGTATCACCATGCCCAGATTCGGTTGCCAGCTCAGTGTGTCTGGGGGTGGGACCAGCGTGGCATGGGGGTTAGGGATTGAACCCTGGTCCCTGTGCTTGCCTAAGCAGGCACTTAAATCTGCAGAGCTATCTTGCTGGCCCTATAATGTATTTTTTAAAATTGAGATGTTTAAAAAAAAATAGTTGCAGTTTTATTCAAGGTAAGAAAAGAAGGCTCTGCAGAGCAAATTCATGCCAACTAAATCTGGAAAAGAAATAGGGCCTACAGCCTGAGGGTAAGAGCAAGAACACAGTGGCCAGTCTTTTGAGACAGAGCAATACTCCTGCCTTAGTCTCCTGAATGCTGGGAACACAGGTGTTAGCCATGATAACAGGAATAAAGTGATGGTGAAGGGTGGATGAGGCCACCACATGGGTCACCTGGCCACACACATCCTTTCCCTCTATCTTACATTCCCCAGGTCCTGCACCAACCCAGCAGATTAAAAGTGAACTTCTACCCTCCCGAGGGCTGCCACTGGGCGAATTTCATGGGTCCCACTGCTTCTGTGGAATGAAATATAGACAACACCACCACACTTCTCTGTCACACTCTCCAGGTCCCCAAATCTTAATTGCTGACACAGAATCCTGTGATACTTCTTTATCTCCTCTATGAGTGGAGAAGATCACAGGAATAAAGAGACCTTGCCAGACAGATGCAGAATAAGGAACAGCAATAAACTAAATTTAAAAAACAAAATCTAGGTGGGAAAAGAAAATGGTAGAAAGAATGGTGCACATATTCCCAAACATAGGACACCTTAGATTGGCCTCTCATCGGTCTCTGCTCTGGTCTTGAGAATGGGCCTAGCTAGAGGACATGAGGAGGGGACTCACGCCAGCCCAGAAGCCTCAGGTGCCCCTGGCTGAGCCCCTGTGTGAGCAAGTCCAGCCCAGCCCAGCCCAGCCAAGTCCTGACCTGCAGCTGTACTGCGTGGATGACTAACAAGGCTCCACTTAGGCCAGAACTGCCCAGCCAGTGTGTGAGCATAACTGTAGTGGTATGAGGCAGAAGCCTACTGTCCTCAGGGAGGAGGAGCCGCGTGAGGACCCCACCTCTGCAGGCCCCCCACGGTGGAACCACCATCGGCTGGAACCTCCGAAACTGAGCCAGAAGAATCCTTTCCTCTTTATGTGTTCCTCACCTCAGGTGTTTTGTCCCAATGACTGGAAGCTCACAACACCATGAGGAACTGCATTTTATGTTTCATTAAATGTAATGAAAGGACAGAGCCTGTTGCCTCATGGAATTCTGTGTCATTTGGGCAAGCGGAGATACAGAAAACAACAAATCCTAAGAGACGCCCTGTCTGGTCTTTGATCCTTTACCTGGGATGTTACTGACTAAGTGATGTATAAACCTAAGAGTCTGGTAAATGCCAAAAGGCGATGTAAATAACAGCACACTTACATCAAATTAGTCATATATACATTTTTAGCCTGCTTTTAGCCCTCAGTAAATGTGAAAAGTTTCAGCGGCTCAGGATTCACTTAGAGTGAGATTAAACTTGAGAGTCCTCTATAACATTAATCCAGTTTCCTGTCATTTCTTTCAGCTTCGACTGATAACATACAGCAATAATAAATGGCTTCATAAGCCATTAATTTGCAGGGTGCTCTGTTACATGGCATTACTGATGCAACAGCTGACCCACACATGGATGGCTAGGACCCAAGCTATTATCTGATTTGCCTCCAACCTTCTTTGCCCCGCGATGCCAATTTTTCATCTGCCACAACCTCTGAAAGACCCCAAAAGACCTTACCCAAGGTCCGTGGAGTCAGAGTCACCCAGAAGAGCAGGTCCAGCTGCTTGCCATGGGCAGGGCTGCAGTTGGAGATGTTGACCCAGAAGCTGTGATGGTGGAAGCTTGGCTTGGGGAGCCTGTCGTCCTCCAGGCTGAAAATCTCCTCAATGCGCGTGCGCTGGGCCTGGATGATCATGAACGCGCGCCCCGACTGGCAGACCACACCCGTGCGCTCCTTGGAGAAGGTCAGGCAGGCCTCCTGGCCGCTGGGCACGCTGATGTTCCAGGACATGGAGGAGAGGGCTGGCAGGCCGCGGTCCCAGTTTGGGGTCCTCAGGTAGACTTTGCTCTTCGTGTCTGGGGTCACCGTGAAGATGCCTTCCTCTGTGGGAAAGGGAAGGGTGTCCACACACCTTCACTCATCAAGATGCAGAAAAAAGGGAGAAGCAGAGGAGACACTGTGGGACCTTCCTGAACAGTGTGTCCCCTGGAACATTCTAGAACACTGTGTCCACTAGAACTTTCTGTGGTGACGGAAATGCTCTGTATCTGCACTGCTGCACAGAGTGGACACCAGCCATGTGAAATGTGCCCTGTGTGACTGAGTCAGGATCTGAAGTGTTCCCAAAAGATGTGGTCCCCAGCCTGCTGTGGTATCAGGTGGTGGTACAACCTTAAGAGGTGGGGCCCAGTGGGAGGAAATGAAGTCACGGGGAGCATGGCCTGGAACCACGTGGGGACTCCACTTCCTCAGGCCCCCCAAGGTGGAACCACCATGGGCTGGAACCTCTGAAAGTGAGCCAGAAGAAACCTTCCCTCTTCCTGGGTTCCTCGCCTCAGGTGTCTTGTTCCAACAACTGGAAACTGACAATACCCTGAGGAACTATATTTTATGTTTCATTATATAAATGGCCACATGCAGCTGTCAGCTATGGCCTAGTGCACATAGGACGCGATTCACCCACACAAGGTTCAGCTCTTTTCAAAAAAAAATACACAACAAAATAAATAAGCCAGCCCATGTGCCGAAGCAGTGGCTGCCTCAGTCCCCTTTTGGAAATGTCTACAGAGCACTGTGCCCATCCTGTGAGGGACTGCTGGACCCTGACTCCTGTTTCTGAGAACTACAGAACCTTGGGCTTGGGGAAGAGCCATGGAACCGTGAAGCCAAGAGTTCCCGACATCTCCATGACACATCCTACCCGGGGGAGAGACAACCCTACACTCCACATAGTGACCCCGTGTCTGGTGTCCGTGGCCTCTCCAGGGCATCCTTGGCAACCTCAAGACTCCAGGCAGCCTGGAGTGACTTAATCCAAGGACCAAAGGTAGCCTCCCTCCACTCGTGCCTCAGACCAAAGTGTGCCAGTAACTGCAGAGCGAGGCCCTGGCCACCTTCAACATGGCAGTGAGGTAGCTCTGTGTGCAGCTTGCGATGGGCGAGTGTGACTCACAGTCAGCTACACAGAGGCGGCCGAGGCGGGCCGTTCAGACCCCACCACTGCCCCAGAGCAAGGGTCACTTCACTCTTGCTCCTGCTCGCTGCTCACCACACTGAGTTTAAAAGCAGAACCATAAAAACGTCTGCATGAGAGTTTTTAAGTAATCACTTTAAAAATATTCAGGACTAGGTGATATTTACTTACGCCTCATTTACATATGTATTACTTGATTCCAGAAAAGACTAGAACCTGATTCCTAGTTCTGCTGACTCCCACCTCCCCAGTAAGAAACACTTTTTCCATTTCTTTTCTTGGAGACATGGTCTTGCTATGTATTCCAGGCTGGCCTTGAACTTGCAGAGATCCTCCTGCCTCAGTCTCCTCAGCACAGGGATTATAGACAGGCACCTCCACGCCAGCGACATCGCCTAACCCCTAGGATTTCCTAGGCTGACAGGAAGTCAGCATCAGGATGAGCCTTGCCCAGTTTTCCTGCCTGATGTCTCTTCTACCAAGGTGACACCTACCTAGAGGCCCGAGGAAGAAGTGGAAGCCTAAAGCACAAATGCAGATATGAGGGGGGCAGCGGGCAGGGCCCTTACCTTTGAAGTACGGCAGGAAGGACACAGTCAGGCCCTGGCCCAGCACCTCTGACTGAAAGCCGGGCGTGAAGGTGCGGAGCGTCACCGAGGTGTTCTGCCGCACCAGCACCTGCTCAATGGAGCCGCCGGCGCAGAAGGAGCCAAAGTACAGGTCGTGGCCGGGGCCGGCACTGGCCACCACGTAGCTGAAGCTGCTGTTGCAGGGCCGCTCGTGGGTATGCTGCTGCAGCTTCTGCGCCGGCGTCAGCGCCAGGCTCAGCCTGTCCTTGGGCACCAGCAGCTTCCAGGAGAAGTCACGCAGCTGCACAGGCAGCCGGAGGATGTCGCCAGGCACCAGCAACGGGAATGACCTCCTCTGGCAGTAGTGGTAGTCAGTGCAACCTGGGGCAGAGGGAGATGGCAGGGGCACATGGGAGCCCAGCACTGCTGTCCCAGATCCTGTCCTCCCTGCAGGTGCTCGGGTGGCCAAGTGGGGAGACCTAGCATCCAGTGCTGCGGGGCTGAGGGGCAGAGGTCATCCTACGAGGACAAGGCATGGGGAGCCCTGCCAAGACCAGGGTGGAGGAGCTTCAGGGAAGGTGTGTGCTATTATGGAGTGCCACCCCTGGGGCTTGCCTGGTCACCCTGGTTCCCTATACTGTGGTGTGCCTTTCATTAATTTTTTTACAATACCAGGATTAAACCCAGGGTCTTTGCACTGAGCTACATCCCCAGTCCTTGTGGTCTTTTATTTTAAGACAGGGTCTCACTAAGTCACTGAGTCACCCAGGTTGGGATCCCACTTTCAACCCTCCTGCCTCAGCCTCCCAGAGTGCCAGGATGACAGGTGCACCTTGCTGCCCCTGATTTGGGGGGCAGGGAGGGAACCCCAGGTGAGGGGCCGTACTTAGGGTCTTCTCCGCCACAGCCCAGAGGCGCGTCAGGTCATCGCAGAGGAAGGATATCTTGTATTTGGAGCCAGGTGCCAGGGTGACGTTGGGGCTGCAGGTTCGCGACTCCAGACACACGAAGCAGCCAGCAACAAATCTGCGGCTCAGCCTGGGCCGGGGCTCAATGGTGAGGAACAGTGTTCGCTCCTGGCTCAGGTCTACCACATAGGTTTTATCTGAAACCACAGCAGAGAGGTGGCGTGACACAGCGCAGTGGGCTGGCGCTGCACGGGACGGCAGCTGTCCTCAGAGGGACGCGCTGGAGTGTAGAGGACAGACATCATCAGATGGCAGCGGAGGGCAGGGCTTCACTGCGGTGAGGCAAAGAGGGCATCAGTGTGAGCTTGAGAAGCCCCCTGAAAATGCCCATCTGACCCTCCCCCCAGTACAACATGGGGTCACGGACAAGTGGCACAGGGACACCAAAGACCTGGCCTGGTCATGGAAGGGAGACAGAAATGTGCACACGCCGAAATACGGAGTGTTCCCCATGCCGCTGCTAATCTGAGTAAAGTAAAATCAAGTGTTCCGTCTGCTCTGGTCGGGCTGCTGGGGACAGAGGACAGCCTGCAGCAGTCCACCTGGCAGTGTGATGTGCTCCACCATATGAGCTAGAGACCACTCAACACTCAGTCATTCAATAAACCACAGGACACTGGTGACAGGAATATTATGCAGCAGGCAAAAGAACGAGGGGAGGGCTGGGCAGATGGCTCAGTGGGATAAAGTGCTTCCCGGGCAAGCACAATGATCTGAGTTCAATCCCGGTTCTGCAAAAAAAAAAGAACGAGGGGAGCACCAAGTGCAGCAGTCCAAATCCTCCTACACTGAGGATAGAGCAGATGGCAAGGCTAGGGAGAGTGAGTCATGAATGCTTCCTCTTCTCAGCCTCCCGCCCTCCCCACAGCTGCTGCTGTAGTTTGGGGAAGTCCCTGTGCTGTGTGTACAGTGTCACGACTGCGTGCGGTATGTGCAGTCAGGCTGTGGACTGTGGCTTCATCACTACACAGAACTTCGTGTTCCCTGAGGTCATCACTGTCATTTAATGATTCTTTTCCATTTTTGTTTGTCCCGGGGATTGAACCCAGGGCCTTTACATGCAGCTATTCCTCCAGGCTATCTGTCTGTCGTCCATCCATCTATCTATGTTTTTTTTTTTTTTTTTTTTTTTTTTTTTTTTTTTTTTTTTTTTTTTTTTTTTTTTTTTTTTTTGTCTTTTTTGAGACAGGGTCTCACTGTGTAGTTCAGGCTGGCCTTAAGCTCACTTTGTAGCTCAGGCTGGTCTCGAACTCACAACAATCCTCCTGCCTCAGCCTCCCTAGTGCTGGGATTACAGGCATGTGCCACCACACCCGGCTCTATCTATGTTTTTGAGACAGGATCTCACTGTGGAGCCTGGCCTGGAACTACCTGAGCCTCCTGAGTGCTGGGCTCCTAAGTGTGCACCCTCCATACCTGGCTATTTTTTGTTCTGAGACACAGCATTCATTCCCAGGGCTGCCATGCGTCTGTGGTCCTCTAGCCTCCGCCTCCTCAGCAGCCACGCACCAGGCCTGGCTAATCTTTTATTATTTATATTTTAGGGAAGGGTCTACAGGGTATACAGGGTCTCACTGTGTAGATTAGACTCACAGTGATCTGCCTGTTTACAGACTCCCAAGAGCTGGTATTACAGACACATGCCACCATCCAGTCTTAACTGCTGTCTCAGCATGCCCTGGGGTGAGGGCCGGCACAGCAGGCCCAGGGATCAAACCCCCAGCTCCTGTGCCTGCTTCCAAGCTCTTTAATCTGCTGAGTTACTTGGCTGGCCCTCCTAATCATTTTTGTGGCACTTATAGAAGAATTTTTTCCTTTAACATGAATCAGGGCCCAGGGGAGAAGGCAAAGGCCACAAAACTCAGGCCACTCAGGTGGAATCTGACAACACGTGCACTACCCAACAACAAAACACAGCAAAACAACTGAAAATCAAAATCACAACAGCAATCAACTCCAGGCTCCACAAGGTTATAAAATCAGAGAAAGATGGGGCCGGGGAGATAGCTCAGTAGAATAAGCACTTCCCTGGCAAGGGCAAGGGCCTGAGTTCAATCCCCAGTTCTGAAAACATAAATAAACAAATAAATCAGAGAAAGAAACACCAGCAGGAGGCCACCCTGGTCTGCTGGACCCTGAGGCACTCCAGAACACAGACCTGGTGTGTGAGTGAGAGCACCCAAGGCCTCTGGACCCTGAAGCATCCCAGAGTGCAGACCTGGCCTGTGAGTGAGAGCACCCAGGCTGCCTGATCCTGAAGTGACCCATTCCTCAACAAGGCTGCAATCCCAGAAGTCTAAAACAAATCAGTTATGGCAAGTGGATATTACCCATATAGCCTCTTTTAACAAACTGAAGTACCTTCATGTTTCTATAGATAGTTACCTTTTCACATATGATCCACGCTACCTGTCAATCAGAGGAGCAAAGTCGGCATGTCATACAGCATTGTGTATCAGCTTTGCCACACCACAAATAAAGACTGATAATGGCCCTGCCTATGTTAGTAGACATTTCAGAACTTTCTTGACAACTAGAATATACAGCATGTTACATGGGGATCCCTTGTAATCCCCAAGGTCAAGCTATAACTGAGCATACTTGCCTTAAATTAAAAAATCAACTAGGTAAAAAAAAGAAGGGGGGCATAGAAAGTCAGAGTTCTCTTCAGACACATTCAAGTTTTGCTACCTATGTTTTAAACTTTCTGAATCCTGCTCCTGACTCTGAATTGCCACCAGCCATGCTACACTGGGGACAAGGATCTAACCATTCTCAGAGGTCTTTACCTCCTGTAGCTTGGAGGGACCCCCAAACAGGTGTGTGGAATGGTCCGGCATCACTCTTCAACAGGGCAGAGGGTATGCGTGTATTTTCACAGGAGATGGAGAAACATTATGGATTCCATCCCGATGTATGTGCCCATGGACCGGTCAGCTCCGTGACGAATCATCATCACTCAGAAGTCATCACCGAGAGACTTCAGCCCCCTGTCAATGACTTCCAACGTCTCAGCATCAAAAGACCTCGACACCTATGACGAAAGAGGCCTCGCCACCACCCACTGGGGCAGTTCCATGGTCAATACCCAACTCACAGATGCAACACCTCAGACCCTCTACCCAGACCTCAAACAACGGACATAACAACATCATCCACTGTCATGGGAAGGCCTGCAGCAGACCATTCGTGAGGCGCACCACCTTGTTGACCACCAGGGTTTGATTCAATCACCTGAAAATCTTTTCATTGCTATGCTTGCTCTCCTAGCAGCTACAGTACGTATTCTCCTAGTTCAGGGAGAGGAGTATTGGGCCTACATACCTAATCCACCCTTTCTTAGACTAATTAGATGGACGGCCCCCAGAAGTTTTCCATTCTATAGAGAGCAATACCCCTCACCTACTATTCTACCTGGCCCACAAATTTTAGTGTATCTACAACAACAGACTAGGATTAATGTCACATCTCATTTTATATTTCCACCCTTGTGCGTAGCCCACCTACAAAAAGACACTGGCCCTTGCATGACAGTTACAGATCAAACATGGAAAGTGCAATTGTCTAAAGGACAATTTGCTTTATTAACTTTAAGTTCTATTCCCACAGAGGGCAACATTGTAAGAAACTCTAAACCTAACATTCCTGTCTGTACTCCAGCAGCTCATGCCCCTCACTTTGAGGAAGGTGATTTGGGCTCATGGCAGACTTGCAGAGATTCATACCATGGACACGCTATAC
Organism: Ctenomys sociabilis; assembly: GCA_004027165.1. NCBI lineage: Eukaryota > Metazoa > Chordata > Mammalia > Rodentia > Ctenomyidae > Ctenomys > Ctenomys sociabilis. Next base: position 16,437 of record PVKA01015014.1, read on the forward strand.
ACAAATTTAATTATTCCTTCATAGACTGGTCCCCTACAGGTTTCCTTCTAGGGAAAGATCAAGAATGGCAAAAGATTTCTTTTGTAGATTCCTCCCGCTATATTAGGATCTCAGAGGCCTTGTCCAATGTTACATAGTGAGGTAGAGGCCTCAATTCTCCCATCCCTAGACTCATTATCAGTGAAAAAAATGGGCCCATACAACATACTTTATGGAAGCTAGCCATACCTTTTCATGCTAGGCAGCTGCAGATTGGGCATCTGCAGCCAGTAAATAGGGAAAAGGTCAAGGTAATATCGCAAAACCAAAAATACATAAAGGTAAATATATGTGTTTATGATCCTCATGTATTATTGATAGGGAAGGTAGGATGGGAACCAAATATGTTCTCATGTACCAGTTGTTATCTAACCCACTGCATCATACCTGAACATCTTTCCAACAGTTCCACAGTAGTAATCATGAGCAGAATGCCTTACATTTGGCTTCCTGTCAATCTAACTAAGCCTTGGTATCATTCACCTACTTCCCTTTTGGTAGAGACCTTAATTAAAAGATTTAGCAAATGAGGGGCTGGGGAGATGGCTCAGTGGAATAAGTGCTTCCCTGGAAAGTGCAAGGGCCTGAGTTCAATCCCCAGTTCCACAAAAAAAAAAAAAAAAGATTTAGCAAAAGGACCAAGAAGACGCTGGGACTAATTATAGCGGGGATAACTTCCTTAGTGCTGTTGATAGCCAGCACAGCTATTGGCTCTCCAGCATTAGTTCACTCAATACAGACTGCTCACTTTGTAGACAATTGGACAAAAACTGATGACAGCTGGAAAATTTTTTAAAAATTGACATTAAATTGCAGACTCAAGTAAGCATTTTAAAAACCTCCATCCTTTGGATGGGAGACCAAATTAAAAGTTTGCAATTACAACAAGGTTTAAAATGTCACTATGATGCAACCCACTTTTGTATCATTCCATTACTGTATAACAAGTCTTCATCCTTGGAGACTAATCTAGACACATACACAAAAAACTACCCATCAAAGTATTACTTTGGATATAGACTCTTCAAAAAGAAGGTAGTGTTAATGTCACAGCAGATGGCCACTTTTGATGCCCAGATTAAAGACTGGGATAAGTTTGCTGATGCTATAAAACAGTTAAATCCATTTGCATAGCTCAAGGACCACTTTAGGTTTTATAATAGAATTAGTGTACTCGTTCTCTTGTTTATAATCCTCATTAAAGTGTGTCATGGAGGAGTCTCAGCTCAACAACAGCTACAGGCTATGTAGCCAGAACTGATATTGCTCTTCAAAGCAAAGGGGGGAACTGGGGAGGACCACCTGAGCAGCTCTACTTGAAAGAAGAGCGACTGTCTCCATTTTGACTGAGTCTGACCCTATTCCTCATATTGTTATGCACAGAGCTGGCTAGGACTTCTGTTTATCCTTCAATTGACCTTAAGCAATATGTATTGGTCTAGCTGAGGTGCTGGTGATAGTCTTTGAAGGTGGCATGTGTGTTAAACCTGCTGCTCTTTAATGTGAGCCAGGTGGAGAAAGGACAAAGAGCCAATGCTCCACGCCACCAGCTGAGATAGAGCCTTGAGACAGAGGCTATGACTTCCTGGGGCTTGAAAGATTACATCAGGGGCCAGGGAGATGGCTCTGTGGAATAAGCACATCTCTGGAAAGTGCAAGGGCCTGCGTTCAATCCCTGGTTCCGAAAGGAAAAAAAAAAAAAGATTTTGAAAGATTACATCAAAGCTGAAGCACCAGACTTCCTAAAACATTAGATACTATATAATGCAGATTACTCGCTCTGCATATCCTCTTTGCATATGGCAGAGGTAAAGGTAGGCCACCCACCTAGCTCAGCTCACAGTAGTCACCTACTTCCCACAATTCTCAATCAATCTTCCTGAAGCCACTCCTCCACTAAATAAAAAAAGAAAAAAATAAATAAAACCGGGTGAGGCCCTGGCATGCTCTTGGTTCCAGAAAGCCATCTTTGTGGCTGGACCTAGAGTCCCTTGAGTCCTCAATGATTAAAAATATAATTTAGTGTCTTTATTTTTGCTGTGAGTTACATTGAAAGTGGTAGATTAGAATCAACTTGATGGGATACCAATAACGTAACTTTTTTTTTTTTTTTTTGTGGAACCAGGGATTGAACTCAGGCCCTTGTGCTTGCCAGGGAAGCACTTTTTCCACCAAGCCATCTCCCCAGCCCTGCCAATAACATAACTTTGGGATTACAAATATTGGCTTCTTGGACTGAGACAACCTGAAAGTGTCTCCTACAAGGGCTGCACTATCTTGCCCAGGCTGGTCCTCTCCTGCCTCAGCCTCCTGAGTGCTGGGACAGCAGGTATGTACCAGCATGCCCAGCGTATTTTCTAGAAGCTTGAGGAGGGTAGATCCCCCAAGGGGACAATACACAGAGGCACCACTGCCTCACGGAATCACGGCCTGTGGGGCCACTGTACCTTTTCAAATTTATACAGAGGGATTACGGCACCAACTCGGGGGTGTCCCAGGAGCCCCCAATTCTGCACTCATTTCCTGCCGTGAAGTTCCAGCCTTCATCTTGTAGAGGAGATGTTTCTTTTCACTAATTGTTTTACTTGTTGAATTTCTGATCTTGTTACATGGAATTAGGAATGTCACCCAATTTTTTAGATAAAAAAGTTCTCTTATAAAAGAAAAAAAGAGAAAAGAAATTATATAAAGGGAATCTGGGCTTGGTGGCATCTGCCTGTAATCCTAGCTAGCACTCTGGGAGGCTGAGGCAGGAGGATTGCCACCAGTGTGAGGATAGAGCAGGCTACATAGTCTCAAACACACACCAACAAAATAAAAACAACAAAGCAAGCATCCATAGTAAGCTGGCCTAGCTTCCAAACGCAAGACCACCTTTGTTTCTCTTTACACTGCAAGGAGCCCCTCACCGCCCCATACCCCCTCTGAGAAACTCAAGGGTGTGAGAGACCCTGGGTGGACCTCGAGGGAAGCAGCTGGGGGCGCAGGGCTCACTCACTGCTCTCGGTCTGTGGGTGCTGCACCAGCACGCGAAAGCGCAGCCACAGGGCTCCCGGGCTCTGGGCGTCCTGGTCGCAGCCCTGCAGGGACAGGTTGAAGCTCCCAGCCATGTTGCCCGGCTGCGGGTCATCCAGCCGGAACACCTCGGGGTTGGTGGCTGAGCCAGGGATGTAGTACTCCACGCGCTCCTCCTTGCGCTCGCAGTTGGACATGTTGAAGTCCAGGAAGGACACGCTGGCCCGCAGGTGCGCCGGAACCACGAACTGCCAAGTCATGAGCTCGTCCTCAGGGAAGCCGGCCGGGTAGTTGGCTGACATTAGGGTAGCAGAGCCTTCACCCTCGAACACAGACTCGATGATGCACAGGCCTGCAGATGGGGACAGTCGCACTCAGGGGGAGGCCAGTGTGCAGGATGTCATGGGGTGCAGGCTGTGTGTTATAACTGGCCCACAGGGCACAAAAGCCATATATGTGGGTGTCATATATTTCCCAGGCTAGCCTTACACTCACAGAGATTCTCCTGCCTCAGCCTCCTCAGTGCTGGGATTACAATTACCTAACATTGTTAATTTTGTCTCTAAAATGATTTGCTTCATTTAAGTTTGTGTAATCCTATTCTTCAACCTTTTTTTTTTTCTCTCTCTCTCTTGGGTACCAGGAATTGAACTCAGGACCTTGTGCTTGCTGAGCTATCTCCCCAGCCTTGGTAATCCTACTCTTTATGATGGCTATGCTTCTACCAGCTCACAAATTCTCTGAACACTTAACAAACAACTTGCCAGATGTGGTGGCGCACACATGTCTTCCCAGTCCTCAGGAGGATGAGGCAAGAGGATCGCTGTGAGTACAAGGTCAGCCTGGGCTACACACTGACACCCCTTCTTCTTAAAAAACAACACAATGAAGGGCCGGCGGTATAACTCAGCGGACTAAGCGCTTGCTTAGGTAAGCGTAGGAACCAGTGTTCGATCCTTGGTTCCCCTAGCCGTGCCGGCCCTGCCTTGGGGTGCGCTGAGCCGGCGATGCAATCCGGGTGCGGTGGCGCGCGCCTGTAATCCCAGCACATGGGAGGCAAAAAGCAGGAAGATCGCTATGAATGTGGGCTGCATGCATAGTGAGACCCTGCACCAAAAAAATAGAAAAAGACAAAAAAAACCCAAAAAAAACAACACAATGAGCCGGGCGTGGTGGCGCATGCCTGTAATCCCAGCACTAGGGAGGCTGAGGCAGGAGGATTGTTGTGAGTTCGAGACCAGCCTGAGCTACAAAGTGAGCTTAAGGCCTGCCTGAACTGCACAGTGAGACCCTGTCTCAAAAAAGACAAAAATAAATAAATAAATAAATAAATAAATAAACAACACAAAACAAAACAAACACAGCCAACTTGGAAGCCAATGGGAGCAAGCCCTAGGGTGCTGGCCCTGCCAGGAGAAGCTCACGTTTTATGGCCATGTGGTTGACGATGCTGAAGCCAGATGCATTTCTGTGCTGGAGCCATGGGAGGTGCAGGGCCACCTTCACTCCCTCTTGCAGCTTGATGCGCGACACTGTGCCGTTGTTGCCGCAGAAGGTGCCGATCTTGACAACAGTGGTGCCCACAAGGCCGCTGACCGTGTGGGTGACGCCGTCGGGACAGTGGTCGCCTGGCCCGATCTGCCTGAGGCGGGGCCCCAAGAAGCGCAGCTCCAGGCCGGCACTCTTGCGGGCACGCACATCCCACACGAAGGTCTTGTTGAGGGCTGGCAGTGCTGCGACAGGAGGCTGCAGCGGGACATTGCCCAGGGGACATGGACTGGATGTGCAGTCTGCAAGAAACCCCATGTGTGACTGTGATCAGGGTGCCAACAGAACCACATGCCACTCCCTTGGTCCTGTCTCAGCCACCCTGGACCACAGGAACCACAGTTCCTGTGTCCCCCAGCTGCCCAAGCTGGCTGGCTACAGTCTAGGACCATCCTGGGGGCCTGGAGCCTGTGAGGCTTGGGGTCCTGTCACTGGTGTCTTGGCATCAAGTGACACCCTCACCCACATGCCATTCGAGCCCCAGGGACCAGGGCTGTGCTCCTCCTCCCCCAGCTCCTGTCACTTAAGTAGCTCAGACAAAACCCCCATCCCAGGCTCTGCTTCAGGTACCAGACACACACACCACCCCCAGCTGCTGTTTCCCAGACAACTTCCAGCTCGCCCAGGGGCCTCTGCTTGGGCCTGGGAGCTAGGGAGCCCCACGTGGGGGTCCCACACCCTGGAACTCCCTACTTCCCCATGTGCAGTCACATTTTCCCCTTTTTAGAACACAGGGCCAAGATCCACCTTTTATTTAATTTTAGACATATTTTGAGATAGCATCTCACTATGTAGTCCAGGCTGGCCTTGTGCTTATGGCAATCCTCCGGCCTCAGCCTCCTGAGTTTGGGAGTGACAGGAGTGCACCACCGTGCCAGGCTCAGGCAGCTGTGGGCAGTGAGCCCTGTGAAGGAACCTGCCAGAGCCAAGTTCGGGGTGCAGAGCCAGCCCTCCCCCAAGCGGGCAGAAGCTCACCGATATCCTTCTGGATCTCCAGCACAAAGTGCTTCTCAGGGTCCTGGCAAGTGAAGGTGAAGACTGTCCGCTCCCCAGGCTTCACGGACAGCACACTCAATGGCCGCTTGGTTAAGAGGAGGTGGCAGGGTCTTGGGGCCAGGGCTGGGGTTCCCGGCTTTATGAGGACGGTGATGCCACTTCCCTGGGGCACAGTGATCTCCATGTCCCCTACAGGGAGGGAGAAAGGTAGAATGAGCTGTACTATAAGGGCTGCAATTGTCCCACAGAGGATGACAGAGCTGAAGAGCTCAATGACAGCATGGGCCTTGCCAGTGGAAAGGAGCAGTGTGATGCTAGCTGGGCCCAAGCCTGTCTCTCAATAGATTAATTTTTCCAAACATCAAGGCACAACACCCCATCTTTGCTATCTTGCCCTTCTGTGTTTAGAGGCCCAGTTTGTGCAGAATTAAACAGTAACCAGAGATGTCTGACTATAGGAGAGTCCAGCAGGTGTAGTCGCACACGCATCTAATGGACGCACCCAGGAGGCTGACACAGGACAACAGTCACAAGTGTAAGGCCAACCCGGCTTATATTACATAGTAAGTTCAAAGCCAGCCTGAACCACCCAGCAAGGCCCTGTCTCAAATAAAGGAAGTCCAGAGCCAGAACCACCCAGACACAGAGACATGTCTTGTTCACCTGAAGCAGCCACTGTGTCATGGTGTGGATGCATTAGGTGCCCACAACACACACATGTGGACAGTGGAGGGGCAGAAGATGCTCGCAGCAGCTGGAGATGCGCACACCAGGCGACTAAACTTGGAAAGTTAGGGCAAAACAACGCAGCTCCAGTTATTAGGATGCAGCAAAACCCCAAACACAAGCAGGCCATGCCAGAAACCCCACCAAGCCAGCCAGCTGGTTGGGGTCAAGGCAGGGGCCTGCTATCAGGTTGGAGAGAAGCTGCCTGCCTCCTCGCCACGGCCACCCTTACCGCACCCCCAGCTGGGTTTTGGCTGTGGGTGCTGCATCACTCATGGCTTGGATGCAGCAGGTCCGGGGGGCAGTCATGTGGGTCCTGTGGCACGGGACTGAGGACCTAGGTGGGCTCCAAGTGTCTAATTTACAGCCAGGGGGAGGGCACACCTTCTGCAGCTCCAACCTGCTCATTCCCAAAACAGCTGGGTTGCTGCAGTCCAAATCTTCCCAGAGGGCTGCAGGCTGCAGGATCCCGAGCCAGCAAATCAAAGGCAACCCACACTTGCATTCAGAATGCATATATCAGCCTCTCTGGAAGCTGCAGCTTCCCTTGTACCCTGGGCTTCTTTTGCTGTCACTGTGAAAACACCTTAACATTTTTTTAAGGGTTAGGTATAGGATTGGTTTTTGTAGACAGGATCTTGCCATGTACCTCAGGCTGGCCTGGAACTCACAGCAACCTTCCTGCCTCTGCCTCCAAGAGCTGACGTCTCGGGTGTGCATCTTTTGGAGCACCCAGTATTGCAGGCCTAGTTCATTCTATGGTTCCTCCAGGTTGGGGTGTCCCTGTGGGATGTCTGGTCTCCAGCTGCATTCTCAATTTGCTGCAACACTGACTTCTATTTTTCTTTTTGTAATGATTTTCTTGGTATCAAACTTAGGACCTTGTACTTGCTAGACAGGCACTTGTAACACTATCTCCCCAGCTCTTCTTGTTGTCTTTTTGCAACAAGGCCCTGTTATTTAATTCAGGCTGGCCTGCAACTCAGGTGAACTTGTGCAGATCCTCCGGCCTCAGCCTCTGGAGTGCTGGGGTCACAGGTGCATACCACCATGCCTGGGCTCATAACGCTGATTTCTTACTCTCATTTTCCTTCTGCGTTTTGGCTAGAGCGTTGTACAACCGTAAGACTGTATTGGTAGACCAACTGCCCAGTGAGGACCGCCATAGCGAGATCTGTGGTCAGCATGGATGGGCTAGGGGGACAGGGACCAACTATGGAAGGCACTGCAGGATACAGGGATGGCTCTGGTCTTCATTCTGTGAGACCCCAAGCCACCACACTTGAAACAGGAGAAGTTTATCTTACGCATTATTCTGTTAGACCCTAATGCTGTACACAAATTATTTAAGTATTTTGAATTTTATTTATGTTTTCCTGTATTTAGTACAGAGTCTACAGGGTCTCACTACACCGATTGGACTCGTAGTGATCCTCCTGCCTCAGCCTCCCAAGTGCTGGTGCCAGGGCCAGTCTCATCTGCCATCTCAGCGGGCCTAGGGGTGGGGCTGGCACAGCAGGCTGGGGATCGAATCCTGGTCCCTGTGGACCAGGCGCTTTAATCTGCTGAGCTATCTGGCCAGCCCAAATTATTTAAATGTTGAAAATAATTTAAAAAACAAGAAAAGCATTCATTTATAAAGTAGACACTTAATAAATGCATAAGGAATATGCATAAATAAAATGGTTTAATAATACGGTGGGGTGGGCCTGGCTTCTCTCAGGGGATGTGGAATATCAGATTCAGAGAAGACTGATGAGGGCTCACCAAGACCCCTCCCATTCTGTCATTTTCGGCCAGCTCAGTACCCCAAATAACTCTGGGTACTCAACAGCCCACTCCATTGTTAACAAGAGTGGAGAAAAACACATACAAGGTCTTTTTAAGTCACTAAACTGTATAGGTCAGGTTTGAACTTGTGATCCTCCTGCCTCAGCCTCCCAAGTGCTGAGATCGCAGGCACGCACCACCACGCCTGGCTCAGCTTATCGATCCATAGGTGGGTTTGGGGTCTCCTACATGAAGGTGAAAACTCACTGCTCCCTGGCAGGCAGATCTGTAGACTGAGGCCACAGCCACCACACATCACACTTGAAACAGAAGTTTATCTTATGCATTATTCTGTTAGACCCTGATGTTGTACACAAATTATTTAAATATTTTGAATTTTATTTATGGCTGTGGGTGCTGCATCACGGACCTGAACAAGTCAGGGACAGGAAGGCTGGGGTCCCAGCCAGGTGTCTCTCCCCGTCCCAGGCCTCACCCCCGAGGTGCCGCAGGCTAACAATCGGGCTCACTGTTGCGCTGCAACATGGGTACCCACTGCCCACACCAGACCTGGTCTCATAAGCTGAGGGTGTAGCTCAGCGCAGAGGCTCGGGGTTCAGTCCACAGCACTATAAAGCCAAAGATAAAAACGAAAACAAAAACAAGCAGCTAGCAGCTGGTAAATGCTCAGGAAGTGCCAGGCTGTGACCACACACTGAAGTCTTTTATTTTGGTTACTTAGACACAGGATCTCACTATGCAGTTCAGGCTGGCCTTGAACTCACTCTGTAGCCCTGGCTGGCCTCAAACTCACTCTGATCCTCCTGCGTCAGCCTCCTGAGTGCTGGGATTACAGGCATGCACCGCCATGCCTGGCTGCATTAAGTATTTCTTTTTTTTTTTTTGTCTTTTTGAGACAGGGTCTCACTATGCAGCTCAGGCTGAGCCTTAGCTCACTTTGTAGCTCAGGCTGGTCTCGAACTCACAACAATCCTCCTGCCTCAGCCTCCCGAGTGCTGGGATTACAGGCATGCGCCACCATGCCCGGCTCTTGCATTAAGTATTTCTAAACCGCAGGAGTGCCCCAAGTCACCTCCAGGCTGTGGATGAAGTCATAGAGGCTCAGATCTGTCCAGGATCTGGAGCAGAACGGAGGCTTCCCAGCTGTACACTTCACATCTGCACACACACCACACCCACGCAAGTGTCTGCTTATGGGATCACTTGAAGGCGTGGTCTGAATTTGAACCACAGCTCCAATGCTCCCTGGAATCTAAGTGTCTGGGACTTGCTCTGCCTCTGAGGGCTTCAAGGCTTCCTACATCTGCCTGGGGTGGCAGGCACAAGGTGGACATGACCAAGCCACTGGCAAAAGCAGAGCACCGGGAAAGGGCAGTGCGGGGCAGCCTGCCTCAGGGCTCATTTTCTAGACAGCTGTGAGACACGAGGGTGAATCAGGCCCAGATTTAAATCCCCAAATCCCCACCTGCCAGCCTTCCCAGGGACCCTGCCCCCCTTTGCGTAGTTGGCTGGGCCCTTGAATACCAGGTGGAAGCCAGGGAGGCCCCACAGCTCTGCCAGCCCCACCCCTACTTCCTGGGACCCACTGGTGCATCAGTGACTGCACCCTAAGGGTGGGGATGTGGGCTGGAGAGAACAAAGCCTGATTTGGGCCTCAGTACTCAGTGATTCTGGCGCAAGCTGCCATCTGGGGCAGGGACTGACAGAGGCTGAGCTTGGACTTCTAGATTCACCTCAGGTCCAGTTCCCACTCTCTGCTGAGAGACCCACAGCTCCCTGGAAAATAGCTTAGCCTTCTACAACTCTTGGTGCAACCCGGTGAACAGGGAATAAAGGCCCAGTGGCAGTATTGGGTGTTGCCTGGCTCTACAGAGAGGCCACATTGCAAGGGTCCTGTGTGGCCCTAGGAGCTGCCAGCCAGGCAGGACATGGGGCCCTTGAGCCCACAGGAACACCGGACACTGACAGGCAGGAGACAGGCAGGTGCATACCTGGCCACTCCAAGGAGCTCCTCACAGAGGCAGCGCCAGTGCTGCTGCTCACTTCCTGCAGAAGCAAGGGGACCATGTGGAGGCTCCAATCCCTGTAAAGCAGCTCAGCTTTCCATGATCAGAGATTAGGGTACTGGGTTAAGGATGCATCTGCTAGAGTGAAGCAGTAGCCTGGGTGCACCATGGTCTGTAGGACTCAAAACACATTCACCACTAGCCATCCCCAAGCCTGCAGCTGGGTGGGGCAGGCTCCACACCGACCCCAGATGCAATCTTCAGCACAAAACTCCAGACTGCTGCAGCCATGCTCGAGGGAAGTCAGCTTCCTGCAGGACCATCAGTGAGGGAGCGGAGTCATCACAGACTGAACAGGGACGCAAGAAACATCACACACAGGCCACCTCCCTCTTGGGCCACACAGTTCCGGTCTGCACCATGAGACCAAGAGCTGGCTGCACAGGGCTTTTGCAGGCCCAAGCTTCTGTGACTATCTGGGTGGGCAGGTTCCACGAGGACCTCCAGGGGCGTGGGAGAGGCTTAAAGATGCCAGGCCAATGATGTGTGTGGCTCAGTGGCCTGACAATAAGGGGGCCCTTGGGCAGGTCTGGCCTCAGCAGCTGGAGGAGTGGACTCAGGCAAGGGTCCACCAGGAGGGACAGTCAGTGGCCGGGCGTAGTACATACATGCAGTGCTTGAAAGCTGTGGCGGGAGGATTTAGAACCAGGTCCAGCCTGGGCTATACAGTGCAAGAGTCCCAGAGTCTGGGTCTGAAGACAGAGAGGTCCTGTGTGGCCCTAGGAGCTGCCAGCCAGACAGGACAGAGGCCCTTGAACCCACAGGCACAGGAGCTGTGTGCTGCTCGCTGTTACAATCAGCAGGATGCGACACCCGGGCTGCAGCCTGGGGAGGTGCCGGGGTGCTGGGCAGAGAACCGTGCACAGCAGCATGCTTGGACTTCACATCTGCAGAACTGCGAGCCATCTCATGGGTGTCATCCTAAGCCACCAGTTCTGGGGTCACCTGTCACACAGACAGATGGGTGCCAGGCAGAAGTGCAGCCTGGCAGCTTTTATAGGAGCCACTGAGCAACTCTGGGAGCCCACTCCTGGTCCAGGATGAGGCCCTGCTGGGTACGTGTAGCCTGAGCTCCTGGTGTCAGCAGGACAGCACATGGATGCCTCAGGCTACAGAGTCCAGGCGCAGGAAGGCGACGGGTGAGTGAGCCCCGGAGAAGGTGAGGCAGGGGCCAAGACGCTCCCAGACCCAAGGCTGAATGGGAGTAAGAGAAAACCTAGGAACCAGGAGGTGCGAACCAAGAAGCCAGGCTTTAAGACTCAGAACCTGGAAGAGGAGGGCCACCTGGTTGACCAACACAGAGAACAGTAGCCAGAGACATCTGGGAACGAGGGCAGTGACATTCAGCTCACAGCTGGCTGTGCACACAGCTGGGATTCAGACCAGGTCTGCCCAACCTCAAAGACCTCTTCCAGGCTGGTGAGAGCTCAGTGGTCTAAAGCGCCTGCTTAGGCCAGTGTAGGCAAGTGCAGAGGGACTGCGGTTCAATCCCTGGCACCACATGCTGCGTCAGCCCACTCCCAGGATTGGCTGAGCCACCCCCCAAAAACAGAAACAAAAACACACTCTTTCACCTGCCCACACATCCGGGCAGCCACTCGGCCCAGCTCCTGGTGGGTTCTTCCACTTGCCACCTGTGTAGACGTGCACCATCCAGCGTTTCATCTTGGCAGAAAGTTGCCTGCCACAGCTGCTGTCCTCATCCCCATGCTCTCTGCTCCACAATCTGCCATGGGCACTTTCCAAATCCAGGTACAAGCGTGGACTCATTCTTACCAATTTTTATTAGCACACGTTCTTGCAGCTCGCGGTGCACAGTCACGCTGCTCACAAGGGTCGGCACACCAGTGTGACACATCGCAGTTCTTCTCACGGCTTTCTCCATTTCCTGGTCCCCTTCTTTGGGTTTCTCATATAAAAGATACCTGACACTTGGCCTAGATGTCTGATTTATGTTACTTGGCCTTTTGGCCTCAGAGGGTGCAACTTGCAACCTCATCTTTTCCCTGACTGCCCGGCCTCCCCCAGATGTGGCATCACTTGAACACTTGCCCTCTAATGTCTCAAGTCTCCCACTTGTGGTGAGGAGGTGAAGATGCTGGAGGTGCAGATGGGACACAGTTATCCTGGAGTCTGGCAGGGCTGGGGCTTGGGTTACCTCTCCCAGGCTGGAGGAGGTGACCACAGCATGTGGCAGCATTGGTATGTGGCGAGGCTTCTGCAGGGTGACCCCACTTGGGAAACGTCTTCTACGTTCTAACAAAGTAAGAGCAATCCTCTGACAGAAGTGACCTGAGAGTGATGTTTGGTCTCACTGTGTGTCCTGTCACACCCAGGCCTGGTGTGCTAGCCAGGTTCCATGTCTCTGGATCTAACATCCTGCTTGCACCTGCCTGGCATTTCGGCGTCCAGGTCAGTGATGGGAGATCAGGCGTCTGTCTGGATGAGGATGCCGCGTCTCCGGACAGACAGACAGCATTCTGGCCCAGTTCCCGGTGGACCCCACAGGGTCTGAAGAGTTTTGGATGCTTCTCTCGGCTCCACGTGTCTAGGGCCTGGAGAGGGCCAGCAAGGCAGGAGCCCCAAACGAGGATAACAACCCAGCTGCAGTTCCATGTTCCCTTCAGACTGGGGAAGCCGAGGCAGTTCTACTGAAGGCCCCTGGCAAGAGCTGCCACTGTCATGGTGTTTGTTCTTGCAGGAATGCCCCATTTCACCCCCAAAGCTTTAATCCTGTCACTGAGGGCAGGGGTGCTTATACCTCATAAAAAAAGGCCACAGTCCCTGTGCTCACAGAAACAGTTCATTCTCTTCCAGGGTAACCTCAAACTCACTGCTGCTGGCCACGTAGTCCTCAGCAGGTGCTCAGGCTCCACCCATTATTATTGAAAGTGTAGCAGGGGAAGATAGAACTTTCGGTTTCATAAATTTTGTCTGTGCAGCCAGCGAGATAGCTCAGTAGAATAAGTGATTGCCTGGCAAGTGCAGGGTCCTGAGTTCAATCCCCAGTACCGGAAAAAAAAAAAATTTGTCTGTGAAGCAAATTCGGATTCCAGTCATATCCGGCCCCCAGTGCAGCACCGCTGTTCAGGGAACACTAATGAACCCATACTGGGACCCGGTGAGCAACAGAGTTGAGTCAGGAGCCCAGGGAGGGAGGACGCACAAGCCTCCTGCAGCTGCCATATGCTGCTGTGAGCTGTCCTTCACCAAGAGGAGGGGCTGCCACAGGCTCCCCGGCTTTCTTCCAGAGCTCCCTGAGATGCAGGCAGAGAGGCAGGCAGACCTGACCCGAGCTGCTCCCCTGGACCTTTGGGCCGCCTCATCTGCATCACCATCTCTGCCTTTGCCACTTTGTCAAATGTGACCCGCTGAAGGGACCCAACTTGGAGAAGAGTCCCAGGACTATCTATGCGGGTGACCTGAGTAATCCCTTCCTATACATACCTGTACTTACTAGTGCTGCTCCCTGCCCTAACTCTCACTGGCTGGGTATGACACAGCTTGAACCGGCCCACCAGGAAAGGGTCGCCTGGAGTGGTGAGGGGGCATGCCTTTAAGTCAGCTCACCAGGCATGTGTTCAGGTCCCTGCATGTGTCCACACCTCTGTGTTAATGATCAGAAAACTTAGACCTGGCAAGGAAGTGATTTTCCACAGCCCTGCTGTTGGAGCTGGGTGCCTGACTCGGGCCTGGGCCACAGGTCCTCTTCCAGTCTCTTGCTAACACGGAGGGAAACGCATGGAGCGGCATCCATAACCATTTCTCAAGCACCAGACACATACACTGGAGCAGTTAGGAGATGGGGCCCAGGCGGTCAGAGAGGGCGACCTGCACCGGGAAAGCAGAGACATTGGCGGCCTAGATAGGGGTGTGAGGAGATGGGGAGCAGAGGCCAGATGAGGGCTAACTGAAAGACATGGTGAGTGCTGGGGACATAGCTTGGCCACAGCACCTGCCTGGCAAGTACAAGGTCCTGAGTTTGATTCCCAGTACCAAAACAAAGACTCCAGAGCTGCCACACAAAGTGGTGAGATTGGTGGGATGACTGTGCTCAGAAGGATTTAAAGGGGGGATTTAAAAAAAAAAAAAAAAAAAAGCATAGCTGGGCATGGTGGCGCATGCCTGTAATCCCAGCACTTGGGAGGCTGAGGCAGGAGGATTGTTGTGAGTTCAAGACCAGCTTGAGTTACAAAGTGAGCTGAAGGACAGCCTGAACTGCATAGTGAGACCCTGTCTCAAAAAGACATTAAAAAAATAATAAAAAATAAAGGGGGGATTTGTGGCCTTCGGTCCTTTACTATGATAAATCTAAAAAGTAACTTAAATATTCACTGCATTTTTGATCATGAATTGTGTTAATCAAAAGCAAACATCTGAAAGGAAACTAGAACCATTTCTTCCAGGTGGGCTTGGTGGCCCAGGCCTATAATCCCAGCACTCGGGAGGTCAACCTGGGCTGCACAGTGAGTTCAAGACCAGCAGGAACAACATACCCAGACCTTGTCTCAAGCCAACCAACCAAAACGAACGCCCATCGCCTCAGCGGTGGCGCATCTGGGAGGAACCCCCATCTGGAAGGAGACCTCAGGGTCAGGACCGCACCAGAGCGCTTACCAGGGATGGACCTCAGGCCAGCAGCCTCCCCTCTCCTGCACTTTCCTTCCTTCCCCGCAACTTTCTCCACAAGCCCTCTGATCCTGGAAATCTGCCTGCAGATAAACTCACTGAACACCCAGCAGTGTGAGCTGCAGAGGTGAGGAGCCAGGTTGTGTTCACAGCAGTAAAAGACTAAAAGCAGTCTACCCCTAAGGAGCTAGTTACATGCAACAAACACTGTGTCTTCAGGGCTTGGAATAGTATCCAGCTATCAAAAGGCACATGGCAGCTCTGCATGTTTTGCTCTAGAGCATCACCAAATGGATGGCCTGGGGACAGTGGGGGTGGGGTGGGGCTGCTTCTGTTTGTGTACAGAAGGGAAGTTCATGTAGTTACAGTTGTGGAGAGTGCAGAAACAGCTGTGGAGCAGCACAGGAATCAGGGTAGCCTCCAGGAGAACTGGCGCCAGCTGCCTAGTTTGTAGCAGGACATCTGTCACTTAAGGATGGGGTTGTGCCCTGCATAACAGGTCAGGGCCTTGATCACTGTGCAGATGTCACGTGGGGCCTAACACCAGCCTGGGCCACAGGTCACCACTCTACATGCACGGCCTGCATGCCTGAGGAGGAACACCATGCTCTGGCCCATGGGAGACACATTTGCCCCGGGCACCATCCACGCAAGGTGAGCATCACCACAAGCCACACTCTGGCCCAGGGAGCTATTTTTTTTTTTTTAGTAAGAAGAATATGGTAAGATAACAGGAAACAAAGGTGATAGGCACATAACCAGGGACACTGCCACTCATTACAAGTCCAGCCTCACGCACACCCACACCACACACTCAGGACTGCAGCTTCAGCGTCACTAAGAAACACATGCACACGCACCCTCACACTGCAATCTTACAGGACAGCCGCTGTCCACGTGGCGGGTCACGGTGTGCGGACGGGCTGCCGGCGATGTTTTCAGAATACACGTATAAAATTTTATATATTAAAAAAACATATCCTTTCCTAGGGCAAATGCAAACGCAGAGCTGAGCGATGATCTTTTTTAAAGGAAGAACCCATTCAGGGGCACGGGGATGTCTCTGAGCTGTTTCCAGAGGTCCTGGGCTGAGACAGGGGTGGGCTCTACCTGCTGCAGGGCACAGCCACAGCCAGGCCCCTTCCAGGCCCCTCGGGTCCTCCGGCAACAACAGCCTCACCTCTCTGACTCAAACACCAGCAAAGCAAAAGGAATGAACTTATTCAAAAGGAAAGAGTTGGGGCTGGGGAGATAGCTCAGTAGAATTAAGTGCTTCCCTGGCAAGCACAAGAGCCTGAGTTCAATCCCCAGTTCTGCCAAAAATAAATAAATAAATTCAAAAGGAAAGAGTTACTGAATTGAGAAGGGCAGGAAGAGTGGGAGGAAAGACATTTATCTATGTATATAAGCAGGATGGTTTGGTCAACTGTACCATGCATTTCTGCTGGTCTATGGAAAGAAGCAGTTAATGCTTTAATCTGTTTCTCTTTTTTTCAATTGCACATTTTATCTGCTTCTCTCTTTTCTCTTCCAATTTTCATGTATATATCTATTAATATGAATAACTGGTTGGAAGACAGCAATATGTATTACACAAACATCAGCAAACTTAGGTCTCAGCCATCTAGGTTATATTGGCCCCCGTTTATCCCACAAGCATATTAAAACTTGTAACACCGCATCTGAAATGTTAGGGTTAGGGTCCACTTGCACTTCACAGGATCAAGAATGTCAGAGCCTGGTGGGGCACCCCAGTATCACCAAAGGAAGTGGGAGGCAATGACGATGTTCCTGCGCTGATGGGCTACTGCACGTGAGCAACCACAGCCGGTCTGGCCGTCTTCAAATGACGTCTCATTAAGTTTGTATTGAAAGGATTCACACGCCCGTGATCCCAGCACTCAGGAGGCTGAGGCAGGAGGATCACTCTAAGTTCAAGGCCAGCCTGGGCAACATAATGATGCTTTCTCTCAAAAAGACAAAATCAAGACCATCAAACAGGATTGGCTGTGACTCTTTCCCCGTGTAAATACCAAAGTGCAGGTTGCTGGCGTCTGCACTCCAAGGTGGGGTCTGCAGGAGTGGCTCGGTGTCAAGCAAGGGATGCTTGTGCAGACCGCCACTAAGCATGTGCAGACAGTCATTGAGCATGCGCAACAGGGGCCAGCTGGCTCAGGCGCAGCGCTGGGCAAACACACACCAAGTCAGGGTAGCAAAGTGGCACGGGGGAACTTGACTCTCCTGGCCCAGCTGTCTACGGTCTTGCCAGTGCCAGGGAGAGGGTGATGGGCCAATTACAAGGCCTTAGTACGAAATGAAATCATTTAATTGTATGATAATTTTTATAATTTAGGATGATAATAAAAGGATCATTGTAAGTTCAAGGCCAGCCCGGGCAATATAATGAAGTATGGATTTTGTTCATCTCTGAGGATGAGAGCCATAGCTAAGACCCATAGTAGAGGTCTTGTCACCCCTAAACCATTAGTTCCTTCAGACCAGTGGACTCCGCTTCCTCTTCTCCACTTCGATCGCTATGGACACACATGGCAGCATAGCCAGGCCACGCCCAGGCTCAGCTTGGTCCTCTTTCCTTTGGGCAAAATCAGTTCCATCCAGCGAAGGGGACACCTAGCGGATACCTGCCTGCCCACCAACACCTTCCACATGGCTTGCTGGGCTGCGGGAGGAAACAGCTTCTACATACACCAGGAAAGCACCTAGGTCAAGAACTGGGGAGTGAGGGCGTGGACTGCACACAGATGCCCTGGGTCAGCTACTCAGCGGCGTCCAGCAGCTCACTTCCAGATTCCAGCAGACAAAGCCGCCAAGAGAGAGCAGGACAAGGTGCATTCTTGGCTCTAACAAGTCAGACAATCCCATGCCCACTACTTCATGACCCTGGTGACACGGTGACCACACTGGTTTATGTCATGACGTCATGGATGCCACGTCACTTTTAATGGCTTTTCGCTCACAGACCTATGAAAATTAAGTCCTCCCCTCCTGTCGGACATGTTCTATGTTTCATAGAGAAAACTAGAAGCAAGCCAATTGCCAAATGCTAGCTCTCGTAAAAGCCACTGGGTATGACGGCCCCACTTGTGGTTCACATACTGTCGATGAGATGGCCCTGCGCCAAGATGAGCAACACTGTCTGCTCAGGTAATTGTTTTTTAGTTTGGTCGCATTTATTGCCAATTTTTCTACAATGATTCCAGGTTACTGAAAATAGTTTCATTATTATTTTTCACTGCCTCCCCCTGTGCCATGGCCAGGGATGGAGAAGGGCCGGTGTGAAGGCAGGGATGGCAGCCCCTGACGTGAGCCCCAGGCTGGCAGGTACAAGCATGGCACCTCTGTGACTGCAGACAGCTGTCTCCGCTGACTCAGCCCATGCCCACCTGTGGGGTGCGGGCGGCTGGGACTCAGCCCCTGCCAGTTAACACATTCCAGAGCAATTCCTCTCCCGACTCAAGAATGACAAATGCATGCACTCTCACTGTGGTGAACAAACACCCCCTGTTTTGCCTGCTCACAGAGGCAGCAAGACTTGGGGGGGGGGGGTCACTGACCCAGAGGCTGGTATTTGAGTGGTTCCTGGAAACCCAACCAACTTGAAGACCGAGCCCAGTTATTTCTACCTAGCCAGTGCTTCATCCCTGGAAATGGGGGGCCTGGTGGGAACACCAGTCTCGCCAACATATCCCACCAAGATGAGTGAGCTGAGCAGTGATCCCAGGTTGTTTCCATTCTGCCCAGCGTCTGGGTTAAAAGAGCCCAGGGATCTTACCAGGTCTATCTATTGTCTTCTCTGGCTTCTGCCATCCTCTGGGGACAGCTTGTGGGGACTTCTCAAGTCCCCCAGAATCAGACCTAGGGCAAACTTAGGGTGCCCCTGAGTTTTATTCTAACCACAACAGCCCCCAACTACTGTGACTTTACAGGGCCTGTGGTGATGGAGAATTTATGAAAGCAGGCCAGGAGGCACCCAGAAGTTCCAGTTTTATACGTGAACCACAAAACACAGAGCTCAGCCTCTCAAGAACTTAAGGAAGGGACTCTACAGGAGCCAGTAGACACCAGAATGGCAGACTTGGTCACAGGGAGAAATGAGAGGATAGCGGGTACCTATTCAGGGCAGCCTGTTGTTCTTGTTACCAGTACTGAAACAACACAAACAATTCCTAGAGTTGTAAGACAGCCCCCAGGGTGGTGGGCACACACTTTCTAGGCTAATTCTTATTCTTAAATTGATATTTTCTTCTCTGAGGAAATCTTGAAAATTCAGTCCTAACACATTGCCAAACATGCACACACACACACACACACACACACACACACACACGTTTTAAACAGGCCCTCATCTTCCATCTCTGTGCATGGTGTCACCTGATGCTGGAGAGGAACCAGGAAGCTTTCCTGCCACCTTCGCTTTTAGCCCCAGTCCAACTTAACCAGCTTCCATTTTATCTTTGTTGTAATTTACAGGATCAATCTCCTTGGCAAACACAAACACTGCGTTGGGTGGCAAATGGTATGTGACCCAAAACATTTCCTGGATAGCACTATTTAAAATACAACAGCACAAAACCTGTGCTGGTTTCAGAAAAAGCCTCTCGTAGTAAGTCCTTACACGAAACCAATTATTGAGTTTTTCCTTGGGTTCTGCAAGTCCACAAGGGCTGATCTGGGATCCGCCCTTTTCCAGGGTCAAAGTCCACTGGGCCTAGCAGCTTCTCCCCTCGCACTTTCCTTCCAGTCGCTCCTTGGGCGGTGAGGGGAACATCAGGGTGCTGACCTCTGTGTTCTGGCACCTCCCGGACCCGGGAAGGAGATAGATAACTGGCCCTGGGGAGGACGCGCCCTTCACAGCTGCCGACCCCGCGGAGAGCGCTTATCCCCAGGGTTCCGGCAGGGGCTCCAAGCGGTTCCGGGGCGCGCTCTTCTAGGCG
This sequence comes from Ctenomys sociabilis, assembly GCA_004027165.1. Classification (NCBI taxonomy): domain Eukaryota; kingdom Metazoa; phylum Chordata; class Mammalia; order Rodentia; family Ctenomyidae; genus Ctenomys; species Ctenomys sociabilis. The sequence continues at coordinate 36,202 of PVKA01015014.1, forward strand.
CGGGGACCCCCCTAGCCGGGATAGGGCTTCGAGAACCCCACGTGTCGCCGCCACCACACCCAGGGCGAGATCGCCTGAGTCCCTGAGCGCAGAGCCCGCGCGCCAGGCCCGGGGCGCGCAGAGCCGCGTTGTCCAGGGACCCCAGGGGACCAGGGACCCCGGTGCTGCAGCCCCCGCGCCCCCCCCCCCAACCGAGCCCTCACTCGTCCGCCCCGCGCTCACCTGCCACGCGCGCCGCGCCCAGCACCAGCGCGCCCAGAAGCGCGACGGCGACGCCGCAGTCCAGGCGGCCCATGGCTGCGCTGCCTCCGCGGACGGTAGGAGCGGGAAGCTCGGAGCGCGAGGCGGGCACTGGCGGCCCCGCCCCGCTCACCTGCACGCACGCAGGGCCGCGCCCCGCCCCAGTCTCCCGCCCCCGCCCGTTCCGGGTCTCGCAGTCTGTCCTGGGCTGGTTCCTTCTGGCCCTGTGCGCCCGCTGCTTGTGGGGATGGGTTGTTCCTGCCTTCTGGGGCTTAGTCCTGTGTCCCGCTGGATGGCTTCTGACCACCCTTTGGAGAAGGCAGCGCGATTTCCCTTGGCTGCCACGGGACGCCCCATTTTGGAGCGAACTTGTGTTTGTGGATCACGGAGCCTTAACTTCTCTGCTCTCTATGCTGTCGTGGCTAGGCAGGACTTACTGGTCTTTAAAGCTAGTGCTAGGGCGGCTGCTATTTTTACTCTTTGGGGTGTTTTGGGGAGCATGCTGGGGTTTGAACCCAGAGTCTCCATACTGAGCTACAATCCTGCACCACCTTTTTTTTAAAATCAGGAATGAACACACTACCTCGAGTTTGGTAGGCAGATGCCCTCCCACTGAGCTATATTCCCAGCCATCCCCCTTTTGAGTCAGGGTCTCACTCAATTGCTAAGTCACCAAACTGTGCTCAAACTTCCCATCCTCTTGCCTCAGCCTCCCAGAGTGCTGAGGATTAAAGGCCAGAGCCCAGTATGCTTTGCACAAGGGCTGTGCTTTGCCACATTGGGCACCTGCAGCCTGTTCCAGGCACTGCGCCTGTGTTGTCGCCCGCGGGCTCACAGCAGCCCTTCCAAGTAGACAGGACAGACTCGCTGAGCAGGTGGCCTCGTCACGGTCCCCAGGCCAGTTACTGAATAGAGGCAGCTTTGCAGCAGGTCGAGCTCAAGTGGACGCACTGGAGTTGCTGTATTGATTTCTCCTCGCTTCTTTCCCTCCTTCCCCCTCTTTTTGGTGCTAAGATAGAACCCAGGGCCTCACCCTAGGTAAGTGCTCTTACACTAAGCTGCATCACCTGCCCCTGTGTTTGATGTTTAAAGCAAGAGAGGCTTGGAAGGGCCAAGATGAGAAACTGAGGCAGGCCCCGAGGGTGCCCTAGTCAGCCATGGAAGAAGTCCTGTATGTGTCTCCCCCTTGAGCCAGGATGAAAAGTGACTTTACCTCAGTACCAGGCATGGGTCTGTACCGTTAGTGGTGCTGGGCTGCACTCTCCAAAGGGGGACCTTGTAACATTTGTTCTGGTTTCAGAGGTCTTGTGGGTCCTTCTTCTGCACTACATGCCCTAGATTACAGAGGGAGCTCTGAATGGCAGACCAGGGTCAAGATGATTGCGTGGCCCCTGAGGCTGCAGGTGCTCATGCGAGCCAGGAGCTGGGCCAGGAACAACCGAACAAACTGATTGGTCCAGGTTGGGAACCTCGGGCCTCGCTCCACCTTCTCTTCCATTCCTGCGGAAACTGAGCCTCACCTCCTGCCCCTGCCTTTCTTGTTAACAAAGCTGAGATACCCTCTCTTAGGTGCCCCGCCCCTTCCTGTGTGTCTGTATTCCTGCCACAGAGTGGCCCAGAAACCAGAGGGACCCTAGACTTTCAGTTCCAGTCCAATTCCCTCTCTAGGCAAACCTGTTGGGGAAACTGAGGTCCAAAGAGGAGCCAGGGTGAGAAAAGCAAAGAAGCTCTTGGTTTCTCTTCTCAGAGTTGAGGATAAATTAATGAAGAGAAAATCTTGAGACAAACCTATGTGTCTTTTAAGGCTGCTTAAACTCTCTGGGAGGGTAAAGGAAGGTTTTATTTCCCTCCCCTAATTCTGAGGAGACATCCCAGCATGTTTTCCTCTAACACTGTATATTTCCAGCACAACATAAGCAGAAAGTGTGCTGAATTCAAATGATCAGATAGTTTGACAAAAAAGCCTAAAGAACAAGTTGGCGCACCACCATCTCATCTCTCTGCAGCTGGCTTCCCAGACCTCCTTGGCTTCCTGCTGTGAAGATGGCAGGAGGAGTAAGAATTCCCAGATGAGGAAGATGAGCAACATCTGGACAGTGGCAGCAAAGAGTGGGAAGACGTGGCAGACTCCTTGGAAGTCTCCCCAGGTTATACTGGAAGCCCAAGGGTCCTGGGGTCCTGCCTTTGTTGCACAAAACCCACCAAGTGGAAGACTGCACTGAGGAGCTAGAAGGCAATTTTATTTCACCAGTGGGCTGAGAGCAGACCAGAGTCAGGTTTGAGTTCAGTTTAAGTAGGGCTTAAGGGGAAAGTACAAAGCTGATAGGAGTATTACTCAGCTATTAAGAATGATAAGTTTGAAGCATTTATACTGAAGTGGATGCCACTTGAACATATGCTCATAAGTGAAATAAACCAGACACACATGTGTAAATACCTTTAAGAAGCGAAAAGCAGAAATACAAAAGGAAACATACAACAACAACTAAAATTAATTGAGTCTGATAAGGCAAAGTGAATGGCATATGCTGCAGGATACTAATCAGCTTTTCTTCTGGATGGTTAACAACCTAAGTTCATAGATCAAAGTTGGAGAAGTAGAAGAGTCACAAGGCCAAGCCAACATTTTGGCTCTAGCCTTTCAAGGTCAGCGAAGACTCAGGACATAGGAGAACCTGTTCTGCAACATCATAAAACTCAGATGAGCTCCAAATTTTCTGAACAAGGAGATTATGGAGCCACAGAGGAAAGAGACTGAAGTTCTATAGTGTGCCTGGGGAGAGTCACATGGAGAGAAAACTTTCTCTCAGGCTCTCACAGAGAGCAAACTGGTCAAGCATTGGCCGTGACTCGTCCACATGGATGATACAGACAAAGGATCTACAGAATAAGGTACAGGACTACAAGATAAACCCTTAGGGGACTTCACTGACCTCATAAGAAACATAAAGTACATGTGTTGTTGGTATATAAGTCTTGCTCTATCTAGGTCTTAACCATCCAGCAGAAAAGTATAAAAATGAAGTATACATTGGGGGGCCATAATATTAAGCTGAGCTGTAAATGGCTATGGTCAACAACTTCTTCGGATACCTCACTGTTGTAGTGGACTGATGGACTGTGTTGGATAGCACAGTATTACATGATTGATTATGTGAAATACAAGAATTATTTGTCATATATTGTCATGCAGGTTTGTACAGGAGCATTCTGGGAGGGAGGGGGTCTGAGAAGAGTAGGTAGAGTTGAAAGTGTTCTTGACTGGGTCAGTCTTCCCCAAACATGATGGCCTTGCAGTCTTTAAAGCAAGTTGGAATCACTATTTATTTAGTGTCAGGGACCCCACTCAGGACTTTGTGCTTGCCCAGCAGGCACTTATGCCACTGAGTTATCTCTCTGACATCACTACATATTTTTAAAACACAAGCTGGACACAGTTTGGCCCACACTGCTAAGGGGGAGTACCTGGGCCTAGACAGTCAAGGCTAAATGAGTGCGGTAAGGAGCTATGTGATGGGCTGCAGGAGCCTGTGGTCACAGGCCTCAAATTGATTTCTAGCTTTCGCTGTAATAATATGTCTACGAGTCTGCTATTCTATAAGTGCCCCTACACCTTGGCTCTTGGGGTACAGTAGAAATGTTTTATCTTTACAAATGTGGACAAAAGGAAGAACTCAATTCTATACTTTTTTTCTGAACTGGGAAGAAATGCAATAAATGGAGAGGTTTTTAAAATTTTTTTTAAATTTTTATTTCTTTAATGTATTTAGTACAGGGTTTCACTACACAGCTTGGACTCCTAGTGATCCTTCTGTTTTCAGCCTCCCCAGTGCTGGGATTACAGGTGTATGCTACCATGCCTGGTCTCTGTGGCCTGCTTAGTGTGCCCTGGGGGCAGGGTCAGCAAGGCCTGTGGTGCTAGCGATTGAACCTGGTCCCTGTGCTTGCTTAAGCAGGTGCTTAGTCTGCTGAGCTGTCTCGCCAGCCTGAGAGGTATTTTGAAGTAAACCTTCGCGTCTACTTTGACTTTTCCTTGGACTCCATAAATGCCATGAGCACAAACGAAAAAGACAGTCCAGCGTAATCTCACCAAGATAAGGAGAGCAGGCAGGAACAGCATCCTCCTCGGGGAGCCAGGAAGCAGAGTGAATAACGCAACCTATGCTGTGGCAGCCAGGTCTGTCTTTCTGGAGCTGGAAGGCAAAGAAGCAGCTAGAACAGGAAATGGAGGAGTGGCTGTGCATGGTGAGGTAGCAGCCAGCCTTCCCCAGTCGTAGGCATTTCCTGGAGAAAGTGGAAACCTGCAGGCTGAGGGGGGCACCCTGCAGGAAGGTGAGGTGGTGCCCTGGGGAACAAGCTTGTCCTCAGCCCCACAGCCGCAGCCTGCTCAGGGAGGTGGGCAAGGGCTTTGTTATCCAAGATTGCTATGGGAGACTCAGGTCTGGCAGAGCAGGCCAAGTGGGAGGATCTAGAGGTGCAGGCAAGGAGACCCTTGGTAATAGGCTGCCCAGCAGGGGACCCTGAGGCCCCCAGCAGTGAGCTGCAACTGTTTAATTACTTACTTGGGTTTTTTTTTTTTTTTTGGTCTTTTTGAGACAGGGTCTCACTATGCAGTTCAGGCTGTCCTTAAGCTCACTTTGTAGCTCAGGCTGGTCTCGAACTCACAACAATCCTCCTGCCTCAGCCTCCCGAGTGCTGGGATTACAGGCGTGCGCCACCACGCCCGGCTTTGTTTTTGTTTTTTTGAGCTAAGGCTTTGCTGTGTAGCTGCAGCTGGCTGACTGCCAAGGAAAGCTTCTCACTCATAGAGAAACAAACAAAACAACCCCAACAACAAAAACTAATCAAACAAGAAAAATGTGACACGAAAGAAAAATACTTCACAGGGGGAAAAAACAAAACCAAACAAAACAAAACTAATTACTAACTTCCTCAGCGAAAGAGACAGCAGATAGTATCGCATCTGTGAAGAAGGAACAGGATGTAATAAAAAGTAATATTCAGGGGACTACAAAAAAGTTTTTGGAAATCTAAAAAAACTGGTAGTAGGTATTTATTTTTTAAAAAGAGGGCAGAGATGTAGCTCAGTGCCTGGTAGCATGTGCACCACCCTTCAATATTCAACCCTCGAAAAATAAAGACATGAATAGTTCAACAAATAAGTGGAAAAGTTGGAAAATCTCCGGGTGTTGTAGCCTGTGTCTAGATGTGCCCCAGAGCCTCAAACGGCCAAGCCCACCGCCGGTCTGCTCTGGGTAGCTCTGGATGCAGATGATGGGAAGGCCCGCTTGGGTGTGAGAGCCTCTGCCCCAGGGTGTGCAGTCTGCACAGAACATGAAAAGGAGGGCTGCTGTCTCCGTTGTTGCTTGCTGCCCTTTCCTCCATGGACTGTGTCCCCTTGGTGGTGCCACCTGGCCCAGAGCCACTGAGCAAAAGTAAACTCCTCTTTCAGCATTGGTGTCGCATCTTTTTTCTGCAGTGAGCAAAGTGGCTAAGACACCTAGAAAGCAAAGCAAAATGACAAGAGGCAAAAAGCAGATGAGAACATGAAAAAAGTGACCATGCAGTTGCTCATGTGAGCCCACAAATCCGTCCCCTGGAAAGAGGAAACCACAGAACTCTCACCAGGCCCATTGTTGGTAACCTCAGCAGGAAGTCCCCCAGAAAGTGTCCAGGTGGAAGACTTGGGGGTGTGTATGTATCCTGGATGGTGGATGCCCAGGCTCACACCAAGCCTGGGGAAGGAGCCCACAGGCGGCGTGACCTTTCCTACCTCCAGGTGCCTCTTGTCACTGACCCCACGGCAGAGCTACAGAGTAAGGCCACTGGACAAAGAATGGAGTTCTTCCCCAAAGCTGTGTCTCAGGAGGCCTTGGGAGCACAGCCCAGAGTCCCAGAGAGGATGGGCTCCACAGGAGTGGGAGGCAAGGCTCAGCGAGGTGTGCGCTCAGCTGTCCTAGATTCAGGCATGGGCTGCACAGCTTCCTGCCCTGTGGGGCCCCAGTTTCATCAGCATGAGGGGACCCATGGGGGTGTCCATCACAGGGTGTCCCGCAGACCTCTTTAGCTAGGAGACAGGACCCAGCACAGTGCTGGGAGAAGAGCCTGGAGACCTCAGTCTTCGCTGTCCTCCTCAGCCTGGCCCCGTGGTTCTGCGGGGAGGAGCTCATCTCTCCCCTGCTCCTCAGGTTTTCCTGGTGCTGAGTGCAGGCTTGGTACTGGCTGGAGCTCCATAGAGAGTGGGGCTTCATCCAGTGGAGGGATTCATGCATTGCCCTGCTCTGTGCCTGTGAAAGGATGGATGTGGGGTTCATTTGATAAAGGGGGGTGCAGTGCAGGGTAAGGCAGAGCCCTTGTCCGGCACACGCTGCCTTTGGCCTGGAGAAGCTGGCCTGAGCCCGGGGGGGAGGGGGCAAGGTTTTATCTGGTTTAAGGCAGAGGGTGGGACATTACTCTGAACTGGGGCGATTTTCTGAGTGTACTTTCCAGGGAACTGTAGCCCTCAGCAGGGTGGACAAGAAGCCCTGCCTATCACGGCCAGTGCCACCCGAGGGCATCTGAGAGTGAGAACAACCAGGTTCCAGTTTGGGTAAATGTCCCATGATGAGCCTGGAGATGGAGGAGTCTACCGAGGCCCAGAGGAGAGAGCTGTGTCCCCAGGAATGACTGTCTGTGCCATGTCATTTGCCTGAAGGTGACCACACCATGCCACCTCAGTTTTAGAATTGATTTTTTTGTTTTGTGGAGCCAGGGATTGAACTCAGGCCCTTGTGCTTGCCAGGGAAGTGCTTATTCCATTGAGCCATCTCCCCAGCCCCCACCTCAGTTTTAGGATGAGTAAGATGAAGAAGGAAAATCCTCAGGGATCAGCTGGACTCAGGGCCTCAGCCGGGCGCCGATTGAACTCTGGCTCTGAGTGACTTGGGACCTTGGCAGCAGGAAGCTGAGCCCCTCTGGGGTCACCCCAACCCTCCTCACCTTCCCAAAACTGCACCAGCCAACAGGCTCAAACAAAATGCCAGGAGACAAAGAGGAAATCTCCGGCAGACACAGTGCTGACCCTGCTCCTCCTAACCTTGCAACACCGGCTTCCTGTAAGTCACCTGTCACTGGCTATGGAGAGAGCCCCATCCACATGCCCCATGTGTGACCCACACCCACATCATGCCCCTGCCTGCCAGCCTGGTTCCTTTCCCTCCTATTTTTCCTCAGGGTTTGGGAAGGGAATAGCATTGAGAGATGACTTCAGCTATTTTCTTCCCAGGAGAAAGGGAACTGAGTCAGGCGATGGCTAGGTGGGGGACTGGAGCACATCTAGCTGTCGCCTTTGGCTGGCCCAATCCAGAGAGGTAGGCTGGCACTGTCGGGTCACCACACAGGCAGCTTCAGGGCAGAGGCCAGGGGTTCATCCAGTGGTCCCTAATCTCTTCCTGCCTGTCCTGCTCCTGGCATCCTCAACGAATAGCCTCCCCCATCCCTCTGACTCCACCCACCCTTTGCAGTTTGGTGGCATCTTTTCTACCCAGATGGCCAAAAATCTCTTTTAATCCCATGGATAAATTATTATAATCTCATCAAGTTCATTCCAGTCTACTGTTTCCAGTGCAACTCCAGGCAAGAATAAAGACACTAAGGCATATTTATAGTTATGGGGAGCCACGGGGTCCTAAGTCCAGCCATGGTGATGGCTATCCAGAACAAAGACTTCGAGGGACCGGGGAGGTGGCTCAGTGGAATAGGCGCTTCCCTGGCAAGTAGAAGGATCTGAGTTCAATCCTTGGTTCTGAAAAAAAAAAAAAGACTTGACCTAGGGCCACATCCAGGTTTTATTCAGTCATGAAGGGGGAGTGGCTTGAGGATGAATGACTGAGAGCTGTAGGAAGTAGGTGAGTACAGTGAGCTGGGCTAAGCAGGAGGCCTGCATTTGCCTCTGCGATATGCATAAAAAAAATAATTTACATTATACTATTGGGACAGTGTCTAATATTTTGGGGTCTGGTGCTTCAGCTCTGATGTGTAATCTTTCAAGCCCAAGGAAGACATAGCCTCTGTCTTGAGGCTCAATCCCAGCTGACAGCATGGAGCAATGGCTTTTCATTCTGTCTTGACCCAGTTCATTAAAGAGCAGCAGGTTGGGGTAGTCAGGGAAACATGCATGCCATCTTCAAAGACTACCACCAGGGACTGGGGAGATGGCTCAGTGGAATAAGAGCTTCCCTGGCAAGCTCAAGGGCCTGAGTTCAATCCCTGGTTCTGCCAAAAAGAAAAAAAAACAAAGACTACCACCAGCTCCTTAGCCAGGCGTGGTGGCATAGACCTCTAATCCCAGCACTCAGGAGGCTGAGGCAGGAGGATTGTTGTGAGTTTGAGACCAGCCTGAACTGCGTAGTGAGACCCTGTCTCAAAAAGACAAAAAAAAAAAAAAAAAAAGAAAAGAAAAGGTACCACCAGCTCCTTGGCTAGACTAGCATGAACTGCTTAAAGCCAATTGAAGGGATCAGGAAAAGACCTAGCAAGCTCTCTATCTATCAGTACGTGGATATAGGGTCAGGCACAGCCAGAATGGAGCAAATGCGCTTCTTTCAAGGAGAGTCGCCCAGGGATTCTTTCACACTCAGCACTAGCTCAGGCCCATTCAGTGTGGATGAGGTGGCAGTGATGACAAAGTTTCAGGTCACAAGCCCTTCCAGGCCAGGAGTCATGCCATCCCCTCAGCCACCCCACTCAGTTGTGGTACCTGGATTGTCTCTCTTTTATTGTGAAAACTGCTCTTGGCACATGGGTGGGCAGGTCTGTCTTTGCAGTCCTGTTTTTTTTTTTTTTGTGCATGCAAAGAACTGTCAGGTTCTGCTTCCATGTTTAACTGGTTTTGGAGGGGAGATTTAAGATAGGATCTCGCTATGTAGTTCAGGCTGGCCTTCGGTTTGTAGTGATCCTCCTGTCTCAGCCTCCTAGGTCCTGGGATGACAGGCATGCACCAACATGCCTGGCTTTTTTTGGGAGAAGAGTCCATGTTTAGTTTGTTGAAGACCTGTATAGTGCTCACATTTACGAGTAAAGCTACAGTATTTTCTTCTCCCTTCCAGAAGAACAATGCAGGCTCTAACCACAAGTCAGTGTTGTACTTTTCAGTGGCCAAATCAGTGTCATTTAAAAAATAATTCTGGGGTCCGGCGGTATAGCTCAGTGGACTAAGCACTTGCTTAGGGACCAGGGTTCAATCTCTGGTTCCCCATGCCGTGCCGGCCCCACATGCAACCCGGGCATGGTGATGCATGCCTGTAATCCCAGCATGCAGGAGGCAAAAAGCAGGAAGATCATTGTGATTGTGGGCTGTATGTAAAAAGTGAGACCCTGCACCAAAAAAAAAAAAATTCTGTTTCCATCAGAATCAAGAACACGTTCATGTGTCATTCTTGGCTTTTGTGGCCCTGAGGATTGAACCCAGAGCCTCACACACTATGTGAGTGCTCTATCCCCACCTTTGTTTCCTATGTTGCTACTGCTGCATGTATGTATGTGTGTATATATATATATATATATATATTTTTTTTTAAGTGAACTTTGGAGTACTTCCATGTTCACCTAATAGCACTAATGACAGACACTAGCTCCTCTGCTACTGCGTTCATACCCCATTTCCAGCGTTTTTCTCTACCCATAGCATTTTTGTCTCCATGGTGAGTCTTTCAGAGGCTGTTTCCAGTGGTAACTAAGGCCCACATCTGGAGAACGGACCCTCCACCCCCCCTCCTGGTGTTCTCGGGAACAGTGCCACCACCCACAGGCACACACTGGTGTGGCTGCACCCCAGCTGCGCCAGCTGTGACATGTTCCCATCACCAGGGCTGGGAGGTTCGAAATGTGCATTTGAGAATCAAAGTACTGGTCCGATTCTGTGGCTGGCAGGAGCCTGCCTCAGGTATCTACGTGGGTGACCTCCTGAAGAGCCCCGCTAGTGCTACACGGCGCGGTTGTCCCCGTCTGTGGGGTCCACGTCTGTGGGTTTATTGAAACTCCGATGGGAACTATTCAGAAGACATAATTCCAGAAAGTTCCAGATCAGAGCCTGAAATTGCCATGTGCCAAGCTGGATCCCCTTGCTGGGTCCTCTGGCATGGTGTCCCTGCTGTCCCCTCCCGCCATTCCTGGGCCTGCAAGTGAGCCCTCTGGGTGCCTCTATTTCTGTCAGGGACTGTGCCACCAGGCCTATGACATGGCTGCCACTCCTGCTTTGCACAGAACACTTAACTTATCCCCCTGCCACCACAGTCTGCCGAGTATTGGCACAGCACAGCGTTTACACTGCGCCACGTGTCAGAGGTCGTCCTGGGTACCTCAGCATTCACGAGGGGTGTGCACGGTTATACCCAAACATGCTCCCACTCTTAGCAGAGACAGTTGGCTTTGGTGCCTGCATGAGTCCTGGAGCCCACCCTCATTTTATACCAAGGACAACTGGTTTTATTTTTTTATTTTTTTTTTATCTTTTTGAGACAGGGTCTCACTATGCATTTCAGGCTGGCCTTAAGCTTACTTTGTAGCTCAGGCTGGTCTTGAACTCGCAACAATCCTGCCTCAGCTTCCCAGAGTGCTGGGATTACAGGCATGTGCCACCATGCCCAGCCAAGGACGACTGGTTTTAAAAAAGTTTATAGGAATGAGGCCAGCGGTCAGTTGTGTGTATTTCTTTCTTTTTTTTTTTTTTAATTTATTTATTTGTATATTAACTTGAAGAGTGAAAAATAGAAGCAAAAACAAAGAGAAAAAATGACAAACAGGGTAACATACAACTATACATATGTTACAGATTTTCAAAACATGGATAGCTAATTATATATATATATATATATTTTTTTTTTTAATAAAACAATCCAACAGAGATCAACAGTTCACAGTAGAAGCGGGTTATTCACAGAAGTTGTTGACTTGAGCTATTCACAGCTCATTATATTAATATGACTTTATATACCTCAATTTTTATACTTTTCTGCTGGATGGTTAAGACCAAGTTAAAGCAAGACCTATATAACAAAAAATGTAACTTTTGTATCAGATAAGGTCAGCCAGGTACCCTCAGGGTTTATCCTGTAATCCTGTACTGCTCTTTTGTAGATCCCTTGTCAGTGTCAGCCTTGTGGATGAGTCACGGCCATTGCTTGACCAATTTGGTCATGTGTATTTCTTGAGCATTTACCAGCAACAAGATCTGACTGGAGTAGACTGGGAATGCAAGCTGATCCTCCTATCCTCAAGGGTCGCCTTGCTTTCCCTCTGGCTCACATTTCTACAGCAGACCTCAGCTAGTGAAAGTCTCTGACTGATTTCTCTGGAGCTGCCCAGGGCAAGATACTGCCTCCAGAGAGGCCACAGGAAGCTCCCTGGGCTGCTGGATGAGGTACTCTGTACTCTCAGGTGCTTGGGGTCGGCAGAGTGAGCAGTGAGGGCTTCCTGTCCGCTCATGTCTCCTGCCCGCTTTCTGAGGTGTCAGCCTCCCTAGGCCTGGGGACAGGTGGGCCCATGGGGCGTGGGTGGACATCGCAGCCACCTGGAGCAGGGCTGGCAGGGCCCCAGGGGCTGCGAGGAGGGCGCTGCCTGTGCTGAGCCAATTGTCTGCTGCCCCTGCCCCAGCAGCACTGTGCCGAGTGTGAACAGGACTGCTTCCCAGGGCCCTGGCTCCCCCATCATCACCTCAGGGGAGGTCTTGTGTGTGCTCCGCCCCCTCCAGCCCTGTCTAACTCTTGGCTCTTTTAGCTTTATACAAGGCATTGTGCCCCGCTCTGTCCTGAGTGCTTTCCCTGGTTGGTGGTGTCAGTTTTTTTTTTTTTTTTTTACCCAAAACAGAAAAAAAAATTTTTTATACTGCCTCAGGCTTATTTGTGCAAAGAACACAGGAAGACAAAAGCCCCCGATAGAGGGCAGTTGTTTTGTTTTCCACCATAATCAGCTTCTTACTTATCTCTGTACTTCTATGTGTGCTGATAAAAATGCCGAGAAGGTTCACACTCAAAGCCCTCAGAACCCTCCCTGGCCGCCAGCGGGCTCATCCACCGCTTTCTGCAGGCCAGGGCCCTTGTTCCAGAGGGCCTTTAGCTGTGTTGTCCTGGCTGCCTCTGTGTTCTGCACTGACTCAAAGTATTTCTTGTTCATGGTCATTTTGACGTTGGGAACAGCTGGAGGTCACACGGTGCCGACTGGGCAGGGACAGCAGGCAAGTGAGATGGAGGAAGGAGGACACAAAGTCGGGTTCTCTCTTGACAGAAGTCATTGTGGTGAAAACAAATGGAATATTTAGATTTAGGAAGTTTATTTTGAAAAAAAAAAAAAATCATCAAGAGCCCTCACTTAGCCGGGCGTGGTGGTGCATGCCTGTAATCCCAGCATTCGGGAGGCTGAGGCAGGAGGATTGTTGTGAGTTTGAGACCAGCCTGAGCTACAAAGTGAGCTTGAGGCCAGCCTGAACTGCACATTGAGACCCTGTCTCAAAAAGACAAAAAAAAAAAAAAAAAAAAAAAAAAGAGCCCTCACTTTGAGTGCCCATATCCTATTCTTCTTTTTTTTAAATGTATTTGTTGCAGCTCAGACTCATAGTAATCCTCCTGTTTTCAGCCTCCCCAGTGCTGGGATTACAGGCAAGAGCCACCACATCTTGTCTCGGGAGCACATTCAGTGCAGTCCAAGGGTTGGGCTGGCATGGCATGTGGTGCTGGGGATTGAACCCTGGTCTCTGCGCTTGCCTAAGCAGGCACTTAGTCTGCTGAGCTATCTTTCCGGCCCCTAAATTTTTTTAAATCCCCCAAAGAATTAAAGTCATCAGTTAGGCGTGGTGGTGCATACCTGCAGGAGAATTGTTGTGAGTTCAAGGCCAGCCTGGACTACAGAGTAAGCTCAGGGCCAGCCTAAGCTACATAGCAAGACCCTAACTAACTAACTAAATAAAGAAATAAGACAAAAGAAATAAAAATTTAAAAAGTGAGGTCACCACATTACCACGATCCGTGCATGCCCATGCTTTCAGCAGCATGATGTGGAAGCACTGAGCCTGTACCCCCTTAGCAGCTAAGTGGATAAGGAGAGCGTGGTGTTCACGCACCATGTGGTACCACTCTGCCACGAGGGAGGAAGAGTGGTTAACTGATGTCAGTTGTTAGAAACAACTGTGCGCCTCAGGGTGGTGCTGGGACGTGAAACAGATGGGGTACTTGGCTTGTGTGTCCTGTAGGCTCCCTTATGGGAGGAGCCCAAAGTGCGGATAAAAGAAAGACCAAAATAGAAATAGATGATAGGAAGCTAGAGGATAGAGCTTTCGCGGAAGAAAAATGGACCAAGATGTAGAAGAAGGGAGTGGGGAGAAGGGGAAAGGAAAGTGACAAGAAAGAAGAGGCAGGGCCAGGGATGTAGCTCAGTGGCGTGGCAAGAGCAAGGTCCTGAGTTTGATTCCTGGTACCAAAAGAAAAAGAAATAAGAAGCCGGGCGTGGTGGCGCACGCCTGTAATCCCAGCACTTGGGAGGCTGAGGCAAGAGGATTGTTGTGAGTTCAAGACCAGCCTGAGCTACAAAGTGAGCTTAAGGCCAGCCTGAACTGCACAGTGAGACCCTGTCTCAAAAAGACCAAAAAAAAAAAAAAAAAAGAAAAAGAAATAAGAGGTACTATGGCACATACCAGCTCCCCATGAAGAATAGAATCCTTATGTACTGCAAACATGGGCTAAGAAAAATAAAAATAAAGTAATAAAAATAAAAATAAAAGGCTACCAACTATATGAGGAAAAAGTTACAGTGAAAGACACAGTGCCAAGGACAATGGGATGGGCTGGTGAGCTAGCTCAATGGACTAAGCACCTACTTAGGCAAGTGCAGGGACCAGGCTTCGATCCACAATACCACAGGCCCTGCTGGCCCCACCCCGGGTTCATTGAGCAGGCAGCTGTATCTGAGCGGGGTGGCACATGCCTGTAGTCTCAGAGCTGGGGAGGCTGAAAACAGGAGGATCACTTTGTGTCTGAGCTGCATAGTGAGAACCTGTACCAAATACATAAAAGTAAAAAAAAAAAAAATTAAGTACTCACCACAAGATTCAGTCACCCCTCCTGCACAGGGCTTACCAGCGCTGGCCTTACTGGCTCCTGCAGCAGAACTGGCTTATCCGGGCAGCCCCGGGAGCAGGTAGCAGCTTAGATAAGGAAGCCGAGGATTTTTCACCCAAGGTGCTGGTATGAGATGTGGGCGAGCAGAAGCAGGCAGGGAGCCAGCGGCAGCGGTGCACGGGCCAGTCTGACCACTTGTTGTCCACACCCAGAGCGGCCTGCAGCAGGACATGGGCCGTCAGAACCAGCTTCGCTGCTCAGCCTCTGCTCCGCCCTCGCTTGCTCTGATGATCAAAAACATCAGTGAAACAAAACTCACTCAGCTGGGCATGGTGGCGCATGTCTGTAATCCCAGCACTAGGGAGGCTGAGGCAGTAGGATTGTTGTGAGTTCGAGACCAGCCTGAGCTACAAAGTGAGTTTAAGGACAGCCTGAACTGCATAGTGAGACCCTGTCTCAAAAAGACAAAAAAAAAAAAAAAAAAAACCTCACCCACTCATCGTCATCTGTTCAGGGCACAGGAAAGCGTCTTGGAATCTCACCC
>PVKA01015015.1:0-51085 GCA_004027165.1 Ctenomys sociabilis
AAAAAAAAAAAACCCTAAAATTCTAAAAAGTAACTCTAACTATCAGGGTAATCATTAAAAATTTTCCAGGTGTGGTGGCACATACCTAGAAATCTAGTACTCAGGAGGCTGAGACAAGAGAATCACAAGTTTGAGGCCACTTAGCAAGATCATATCTCAAAATAAAAAATAAAAAGGGCTGAAGCTTCTCTAGTTCAGGGGCAGAGTATACTTTGGGTTCAAACTCCAGTGCTACAGAATAAGTAAATTTCCTGGCAATACTTTATTTAGCAAGAAAAAAGTACAAATAAATCACAACTTCAAGTTACAGGGGGTTTATTTTGTTTTGTTCTAATGTGCTTCATATAGAGTCTCATTACAGCTCAGACTGGCAGTGATCCTCCTGTTTTCAGCCTCCCCAGTGCTGGGATTACAGGTGTGAGCCACCATGCCCAGGGGCAGGGCTGGTGTGCCCTGTGTGCCAGGGATGGAACAGCAGTCCCTGCACTTGCCTAAGTAAGCACTTAGTCTGCTGAGCTATATCACCAGCCCTCGAGTGATAGCTGACTGCGAAGACACCAGATAAACATGCTGGGATTTCAATTTACTGGATTTTTTGTTGTTGTTTGTTTGTTTGTTTTGGTGGAACCAGGGATTGAATTCAGGCCCTTGTGCTTGCCAGGCAAGCGCTTATTCTACTGAGCCAACTCCCTGGCCCCTCATTGGATGTTTTTAAATACAAATTTCAATGACTAAAAATTGCAACATCACTGGTAGCTTGAAAAATCAAAATTCAAACAGAAAGATACTATCACTTATCATCTAGCAAAAACTTTAAAAACAATCTGTTATTAGAAGCTGGCAACTCACATTCTGCTGATGGAAGTAACTGGTATGACTACTCTGAAAATGAAAATCTATCCAAATGGAAAATACACTCCCCAGTGACTCAACTAAAAGCTACACCTAGGTCAAAGCACCCAGAGAATCTCTAATAATGTGTATGTATCAAACGAGAGCTTGTACACATTTCTTGTAAGTATATGATACATATGTACTCATGCTACATATGATATGCACAAAAATATAAGATCATGGGTAGGAAGGATTCATACACAATTAACAGCAGCAATTGCAATTAGAGTAGGGCGTGGGACCCTGGATGAACGTACAGGACATTGTCAATTTTATTTGCATCATCATTTATCTCCAAAAACTCCTGGTTAAATCTTTGCAGAAGGAATATGTTGTTTTTCTGCCCTTCTCTGCACATTTAAAATATTTTAAGAATAAAAATTAAGAAGCAATCAGTTTAGTTTTTCCCTTTTGTCCCTAAGAGGGAGTTTAAAAAGCCTTTATTCATATGGATTATTCCTTTTTTTTTCTTTTTGCGGAACCAGGGATTGAACTCAGGTCCTTGCCAGGCAAGTGCTTACTCTACTGAGCTATTTTCCCAGCCCCCAGGGTTATTCCATTCTGGCAGCAGTGCATAAACAGGCACACCATGCTAACAGTAAGAGCCTGGTTATCAAATTCTCACTTAAACCCTGTTGCCCCCAAAATGAAACAGTCTTGGAACAAAGATCATTTCCTGAGGAAGGTTTTTGTTTTTTTTTTTCATTGAGGTTTCCAGCAGAAATCCATCATCTATAAACACAAAAACAATTCCACCTAACAAGAGTTTCAACAGATAAACTACATTTATCACTTTTCTGGTGCTTAAAGTGCTCAATGCCAAGAGTTCTGGATTCTCATATAATCTTCCCCATCCAAGCAGACTATTCAAAGAGTACAGCCTTTTATTCTGGGATTGGGAGACAGCTTGTGAATCTATTGACGGGAACCAGAGGGTTGGTATAAGCTCTACTGCAGAATGGCTACCTGCATGTTGGAATAACACAGATGTGGAAACCTACGATTAACCAGAATCTGTGAACCTGGGCATTAGGAGCAGAGAGTACGGGCTTACAGTCTTATTTCTAGTTGGGCAGCTGGCCCAGGCATTTCTAATGACCAGTGTATGGGCGCTCCATTGTTACTTGGCTTGTGTTGGTGGGCCAGCTGTTGCAGGAAAGGTCATCTTGTCTTCTAGAATTTGCCCCTGCTTGCTTTGGACTCCCCCGCACTTGCGCTCCAGCCTGTCAGCCCACCTCTCTCCAATAATGAATAGTACACTCCAGGGAAAGGGAACCTATGGCACGCGCAAAGCAGCAGGCTCGTCCTCACCATTCCACTGGTATGGTCTAAGGCACAGAAGGGCAGGCTCAAAGGCCCGAGTCATGACTGCCAAGCAAACCTTCTCTGGTGCAAAACTTCTGAATTAATTCTGTCTTTCTTTTGTGAGAAGTATGAGATGCACTGTCAAGAGTTGTCACTGGGACTTCATTTGACAAGAGCATAAACAGGAATGACAATCTGTCTGGTCAGACCTGGAAAAGGCCACCAACACAAGCCAAGTAACAACGGAGCGCCCATACACTGGTCATTAGAAATGCCTGGGCCAGCTGCCCAACTAGAAATAAGACTGTAAGCCCGTACTCTCTGCTCCTAATGCCCAGGTACACAGATTCTGGTTAATCGTAGGTTTCCACATCTGTGTTATTCCAACATGCAGGTAGCCATTCTGCAGTGGAGCTTATACCAACCCTCTGGTTCCCGTCAATAGATTCACAAGCTGTGTCCCAATCCCAGCTGTGTCCTATCAGGGGTCTTCATGTTGCTTTGCTTTCTATTTTCTGCAACCACATTATGATAGAACTGGCAGCCACAGAATTTACCATCTGCTATGCTGAAAAGGGTGTGTGTTGGGGGTGGGGGAAATTCACACATGCTACAAATGCAGCTTGCTTATTCCACACCACAACGGGTCAAAACATGAAGGACGCACCCACATACTAAGCAACAATCCAAACACAAACTATTTCATTTTAGGAGAAGCCAAAAACATATCCTACAATCTTTCAATCTACCAACAGGGAGAAATTACCAAGGGTTGTGGGCATTTTTTAGAAGAATGTTTCATCTTTGTGCCACACAGAGGCCCTGCTCCCATCTCACCCTGCACTCTACTCTGTTCATGCAGCTGCACCATCTGTAAAAACTGCTTCTTTTTGTGTTGAGAATTGCTCATGAAGACTGCAATAGCAACAGATGTTCTTGGGCCCACGTCACTTAATTATGATGCCCAACAATTCTCTGCATCTCCAATGGAGTAGAACCCAGCCGCCCGAGTGCTGGCTGGCTCAAGCAAGCTGGATAACATTACGGCTACTCTAGTCTCTATTATGGCTCTTTATGAAGCGATGAATTGACCAGAGCCTGGCCTTGCTGGTTTTGAAAGCCCTTCATATCAGAAGCCCTGGACACTGTCCAGATCTCTTCCCTGCACCATGTCCAGCAGATACTTGGCTGCTGAAACCACCCAGGATCAGAGAGGACTGGCTGATTTGCAGAGCAGAGTTCTCCCAGTGTGGACTGGCACCTCTGCTGCCCACCCACAGCCCGCATGTGAACGCCTCAGTTCTGTCTGCCTCACCTCTCACCCAGCTACTGTCAGCACCGAAATGTCTGCTTACTGGGGTTGAGCAGAAGTGTGGATAACTAATGCGGATACCGGGACAGAGTCATAGTTCATCATGTATGTTTTATACAAAGGAAATCTTGTCATTTTGAATTGTGTGTAAATTCCATTGACAGATATATTTCTTATCTTCCTGGTACACAAATTGCAATGGAGGGTTAGCAGCCTTCAGAGAGGACCACTCTGGGTCCAATTAGCAGACACACAAACTGCTTACACATCACCAAGACAGGGGACCACCCAGACATAGGCAAACACCATACACTGGACTGAAACAGACTTCTGGGCAGCTACTGCCTGTAACTGCTGAACAGCTCTGCTTCCTTCCTTCCTCTGAGCACTGAACAAACTCAGTCAACCACTAGCTAGGCTAGGACAGAGTGCTAAGGATGGGGAGGAATGTGATGTGCCCTGAAAACTTATGACCAGCCCAGAAAGATCAACCATGGAACACACAATAAGGACATATGAGATAATAGTAGTAGTACAGAAACATCGCTGAGGCAATAATGTGAAGTCTACAGAGGTTTGAAGCCCTACATCATTTTTCTCAACATTTACTCCTTTTATGTTCAGAGATGATATTTAAAAATTTAAACATTCACAGCACCAGAATTATGTATATTTACCTGTTTTAAAATCCTGATGTAGTGACAGGATAACCAAATCATTTTTAATAACAATAAACAATCTTATCGGCCCATCTATGTAAGTCTGGCCACAACTCAATGGCACCTTCTACATTACTATCTTTGAAGAAAGAATACTCCAAACAATTTCCACTAGGACAGAATTCAAATCATTTTTAATAATCATCAACCATCTCATCTGTCCACCTATATGAGTTTGGCTACAACTCCATGGTGCTTTATGTATTTCCATGTGCTAACCTTTGAAGAAACAATATGCTCATCACTCCCACCAGGACAGAATTCCTTTCACTCTTTTATCTTCGCTCTTCTTTCTTCCCATTCAAAGTTCTTTCCCTCCAATTTGCACAGGCAATAAAGAAGCAGTAGCTGGCCCCTACCGCTGTTTCCAAATTCTAGGTCTTGCGTGCTAGATGGAGGCACATGTCATCGGAACTGAGATCCCTGCTCTTTGTTTCGGGATAGATTGCTGCTAATAAGAGACTCATTTTCACTTTCAAACTGCTAAGTAATTACTTTTCTCTGGCACAACCACTTGCCACTCTGTCTCAAAGAAACTGCATGTATGTGGATGTATTATGCATGAACAGTTAGCATAATGGATGCATATCTTGCTCTTTAAAGTGGCTGCTTTATTGATTTTTCTTAAATAAAATACTTTGGGCCCTTCACCCCTGAATGTTATCCAAGGGGAAGAAATTTTAACAATAGATGAGTGAGCCGAGCTGCAAACAGTATCACATGTCTTGCTTCTTGAAACACAAGTCTTGCAAAGTATCTGTCTCGCACCCCCCCTTTCATTCATTGTTCCTGGCAAGCTGTCAGAATTGCCTGATGCACTGTTACAGAAGCTCACCCCAAACGACTTCTAATCAGCCACTTAAACATTGATGCATTTCAGAACTCGATCTCTGAACATAATATTAAACATAAATACTTACTATTTAATAGCAGACGTTCTTCTAGCATAGAGTTCCCTCTTTTTATGCAACCTCCACACATATCCCTGCCACCCTGAGAAATGTGAAAGCTCCTCCATTCAAAACTCAATAAGGCTTTTCCTCTATATAGGAGAAAAGCTCCAAATGATTATGACAAAGATCCTGAGTGAGTCCTAAGAGAATGTCCTTCAATGGTAGAAGCACGACTAGCGTCTGAATACTGGGCTTGCTACAAGCAAAGGAACACATTTAATTTGGTTGATTCCAAACTCTGTAGTCATTTATTTTTCTATATCCAAAAGTACAGATTTAAAAGAATTGTTAACTTCAATTTGTTAAGCTCTCTGTGTCTTGCAAATACTGTTGATGATGTCATTCAGAAACTGGGCAAAAAATAATGGGGAGAGTCACACCCTTTTATAATCTCCACCATGTTGATATTAAAACACACACACACACACACACACACACACACACACACACACACACCAATCTCAAGTTTCTTACATTTTAATCCAACCCACACCACAGTCATATGGCTTAATATTTTGATAATAGTGATTTCTGATAATAGTGAATTCTGGCTAATAAATGGGAAAAGTCCATAAGGAATACACAGATGGTGTACTATAAAAATAGCAATTAATTCTGCTGGAAATAAAGAAGACTTTGAAAGAAAAAATGGCATTTATCCATGCATGAAAGGCTACTAAAAGTTTGTCAGATGTTCTTTTCCTCTTCCACTGTTAAGCCTTAGACATTCACTCACACAATAAGTCCACAACCACCTACCACTACTTGTCAGTGGGTCTGTGTACCTCAGAGTGCTTTTTCCCAAGAGGGCAACTTGCACATATGTTTCCTTATACTTTGGAGCTCGAAGGTGTCCAATAAAAAGCTTTTGTATTCCTTCACAGGAGCTTTCCTTATGCACTCAACCAGACTCTGATTCCCTCCTCAAAATCACAGATAAAAATATAAAAAGGGGGCCAGTCAAATAGCTCAGTGGATTAAAGCGCCTGCAAGCAGGTGCTGGAGGTTCAATCCCCAGGGGTACACTGAGACAGCGATTGAGAAGGCATGGTGGCATATGCCTGTAATCCCAGTTCTTAGGAGGCTTTAAACAGGCAGATCACTACGAGTCTGATCTAGTAGTAAGACCCTGAATACCCTGTATTACCTAAAATACAGAAGAAGAATATATATATATATATATATATATATATATATATATATATATATATATATATATATATATATATATATGCTGGCCAGATAGCTCAGTGGATTAAAGCACCTGCTTAGGCAGACAGAAGAACTAGGGTTCGATCCCCAGTGTACTGTGCCAGCCCCATGCCCCCAGGGCATGCTGAGATGTCAATTGAGACTCAGCATGATGGCATGAGCCATCATGGGAGGCTGAAAACAGGAGGATCATTATGAATTCTTTCTGTATAGTGAGACCCTATAGACCCTGTAGTAAAATACAAATAAAAAATAAATTATAAAAATAAAATGTCCATAAGATGAGGTAGCACATTGGTTCATCCCTAAATCTCCTGTTCTTATCCTCAGACACATTATGTCAGGATCTCTATAGGCGCACACACATTCAATTGTTTCTGAAACAAGACTGACTTGATATTTAAACTTCAGTTTTTTGACACAGGACCAAAAAGTATTGAGTCTGATAACTTGCTATGATAACCTCATGTGTTAACGATAAGAAACAAAGCTAGGACTTGTATAGAAAAAGAGTCAAGGTTAACATCCCCATAAGTTTACCTGCTTATAAAAGAACACTGTGGTCAGAATACCCAGTTAGGCCTTGACTTTGTTACTAACGACCTGAAGAACCTCAGGAAACTCACTACACATCTAAAGCTCCTTTCTCTCTGTAAACAAGGGCAAACACTGGGGCTGTTTGGAGAATTAGTCGAGGGCAACACAAGCACACAGATGTCCCAAAGCAGCTTCTTATTACACATAGGCTCTTCACAATCTGCCTTCCCTGAATAGCACACAGCCTTAAACTTGGCTCAAGAGAGGAGACTCCAAGCAGGGAAAAAGGAGATCTCACCCAAACGAAATCACACCCACTGCTTCTTCCCATGGCTAGGGCACGACCACAGGCTGGCCACAAGGACAATGGGGCTTAAATGGAGACAAGCATGAGGGAGAAATACCTCACCATTCATTTTCTTGCTCCCTCATTGTACCAAATCTTTCCATAGCCAATTAACTACAGCAAAAGGAATCTTACAACAGAAGAACTGAACTGTTGAACGGAATGGTCCTCCAGGCTGGAGGGCCTGAAGGAGGATGGCTGTGTTTCTGCTCTTGTGGACTGGACAGAGCTCCCCAGCCAGGCAGAAGAGAGCTTCCCTGAACAAATGGTGTCCTCCATTTGCCACCTCCAGAACTAAAGCTGCTTTTACACATTCTATGTTGTATAAAAGGCTTTTATTATATGCTTTTCCCCTTTGTCATAGAGCCCCCCGCCCTTTGCGGGAAAGCACACAGTAATAAGCAAGTAGTCTTTTAGCAGAAGGTAAACAGAGTGCTGTGAACTTGAGACCACTCTGCTTTGTTTCACCCAACCATGCAGCATTCTATATTGCTTTCATTTCTTTTCCTCCCATTTGTGTGAAGAGTTATTTTTGAAGAATTAGGACAGAAGCAGGTCAATAATGCCTACAGATCACACAAACATATCAGGTTATGCTCTACAGAGAGAAGCACATAAACAGTTAATGGGCTGAGGTAATGGGTAATCCTGCCTCTTCCAAATGCATTTTACTTAGAATCCCACTTGCACAACAGCTCACTTAAAACCTCATTGCAAAAGATGGCTCTCAATTAACTAACCATCCCGGCCACCAGAATATGGCTATCGAGCACCTCCTATATTCAGGGCACTGCCAGCTCTACAAATAAGGAAGGATTAAAGGAGAGAAGCAAGCAAAAAAAAAGGTAGTCTTCATCTTCTGTTACTGGCTATTCCCTCTGTGCTTTTTCTTTACCATAGGAAGACATCTATGAGCTTTCCCTTCTCACGTCTTCCAAGTCAAACAGGTCTCCAGAATCAGCCACTTCAACTGGCCTTGCTCCTTTCTTGTTGGCCCAGGCACAGCAATTACAGAGACTCTATCAAATGCTCACTTCCTCAGACTCTTTCTCCTCCTACAGATGGAAGGGGATTGGCTACCTTAGAAAAGAAGACTAAGCTATCTGGTCTAAGTAAGCATCATCCAGAAATATGCTTTAAAATTACGAGGCATCAGAGATCCAGATGCAAGCACAAGGGCCAGCCAGATAGCTCAGTGGACTAAATCACCTGCTTGGGCAGGCGCAGAGACTGGGGTTTGATCCCTGGCATGGCAGGCCTGTTCCACCTCAAGGCACGCTGAGCTAGTAACTGAGACTGGGTATGGTGGCGCATGCCTATAATCCCAGCACTGGAAGGCTGAAACAGGAGTACCATTGAGTCTGATCTGTGCAATGAGACCCTTGTAGACCCTGTACTAATGCATTAAAAAAAAAAAAAAAAGATGCAAGCACAACCTATCCTTCTTACAGCCTCAAGACGTGTGACTTCAGGTAGTTTACAGTAATAGAATTAGAAATCTTGTTTAACTATTTTTGTGCCCCTTTTACCACCTTTCCATATATGATGTGATTATGGTCTATACTTAAAATTTACCATTGTATCACAGTAAATGACACATTGTCACTCACTGCCCTCAAAATACTCTGCCTGGCTTCAAGCACCCCGGCATGCTTTCTGCCTTCTAATTTTACTAAACCCCAAGCTGTATATATATATATATATATATATATATATATATATATATATATATATATATATATATTTTTTTTTTTTTTTTTTTTTTTTTTTTTTTTTTTTTTTTTTTTTTTTTTTTTTTTTTTGGCACATCTTCACAGTACATGACAATGTTCATAGTAGGGAATGTGAACATTGTATAACCCATCTTACTTCTTTTTCTTCTTCTTTTTTTTTTTTTTTTGGCAGAACCAGGGATTGAACTCAGACCTTTGTGCTTACCAGAGAAGCGCTTATTCTACTGAGCCATCCCCTGCCTCCACACCTTAATTCTTCTTCAGCCCTTTCTCCTGCATCTCTGCTCCCTAAAATTCTTGTTCCAATTCATATGTGAAAAAGCTCTATTCCTATTTTTTCTTTGATTCCTTTTTAATTCCTTTTCTCTTCCTTCCCTCTACTTCTTATTCCTCAGCCCAACTGAAAAAGAGATCCTTTCATATTTTAAGCATGCAAAATTGCTCAAAAAGTTATAAAAAAATTAAGCATTAACTGCTCCTTTCAATAGACCAGCAGAAATCAGCATATTTTCCCTTCTTTCTTTCTTTTGTCCTTTTCTCATCTCAGTTGTTCCTTCCCTTTGAGCAAATTCTTTCTCATTTGCAGTATCTATTGTACCTTTCAGATTTTAGTTACTCTTTCAGTTTCTCACTCTAGCAAGATGTTTGATGTCTGTACATGTAGGTGTGATTTATTTCACTTACCAATACAGTCTCTAGTTTCATCTGTTTACCTAAAAACAGCCTCAAATTTATCTTTTTTACAGCTGAATAATACTCCATTGTGTAAAAATACATGTTTTTTGGGTTTTTTTGTTTTTACCTATGCCTGTTTGTGGGCATCTAGGTTGTTTCTAAGATTCAGCTATGACAAACTGTGCTGCTTATACGTGGGTGCACAGAAAGCACTGTGGTACCATCATTTCACTTCTGGAAACCCAGTTGAAAAAGATACTGTTTCGTTTGTTCTCTATCTATGTTTTGGGTCTCTCATAGGAGAAAGACAATGTGATATTTAAACTTGTATGCTTTGCTTCATCTAACATTACAGTCTCCAGGCACAGCCACTGACCTACAAGTGCCTCAGGTCTATCCTTCTTTATGATGCCTGCCACTTAGAGAAGCAGTTCCGAAGTCCTCTTCCCGAAATGCCTTTAGCTGTGCTGCCCTGGTTGCCTTGCTGTCCTGACTTGATTCGAAACACGTACCTTTCAGTCATTTAGGCTTTGGAGATCAGCTACAGGTTTTACGTGGCCAAAACTGGTGAACAAGGTGAATGAGAAAAACCATCATGTTGCTGCGAGCCTGCCCCTCTTTAGAAGGCACTTGGCACCAGCATTCGCTGTGCTTTATCCTACACACAGGACAAAGAGACTTCCGGAACTGCTTCAGAAAGCAGCAGGCGTGCTGGCATGGGTGTGCACAACGCAAGGGGCCACAGTAAAGGCGATGTGTCTTTTACTATAGCAGATTTTAAAATTTAAACATTTACCACATTTTTTGACCAACCCTTGCCTGCAGCAGCCACCTGTTACCAAGGTTATCTTTAGCAGCCCCTCCCAGCTATTCCCTGGATTGTACAATGAATAGAAACAGAGGAAATATGATTTCACAGATCACCAGGATTAATTTACAAAAAGCCAAAGGAGCTTCACAATGAATTGAAAATAATTATCTAAAAATCTATTATAATCTGCTCTGAATTAGTGCTTATCATTAATGTCACTAGTCATACTATAGCTATATAGTAGGTGGCAAATTAATAGGAGTGAAAAAATTAAATATAATTCCTAAGAGAGCAATAAATACCAAATATGGCATAGACTTATAAACAATTAATTTACTGCCAGTGTTTATTATAACACTCTAACATTTTAAAAATAATGAATCACAATTTATAGCAATGATAACTACCTTAGTATTTAATAACCACTAAGGCCCTTTTATATGAATTGGGAAAATAATGTCCTGAAATATTTAGTCTACCAAACAGTAATTTATAGTCAATTTTGCTTACATCTGAAACAAAAAAGGATAGTCGACTCCCTCTCACCACTGCTCATCTATCTTTTATTTTGTACTCAGTCGATTTTTTTTATCTTGTATTTGCTTCCTTGCTAACTTTACAGTGAAAATAATATATATAATATATCTAATAAAGCAAACATAAGCAAATTTTAAGACACTTTCAGAGAGGTGGATATGGTTTGTGAAGGCAAATAGAATTCAATTATTTAACATTTAAAAACTAAAATTTCCAGAGGCCCTTTCAGACTTCAATTCAAAGTAGCAAATATTTATGGGATTATACCACCAATGCCCAGAACCATCCCCATAGATATAAAATAAAAATTAATGGGGCCAGCAATTTTCCTGAGAAAATTCATAGGCTTCCCCTTCTTCACCTTGGGTGGATTTCCAATATGCAGTCTGTTATTCCCATGGTAGATGAAGCAAATGTATAAGAGGTTTATATAGATTTCTGTGCTACCAATGGCCAGATCCAAAGAGTCTTCTGTCCAGTGTCAACCACGCCTGGTCTCAAAGCTAAAAGTCTGAGGCCCCTGACTGCACCCCCAGACTCCCACATCAGACCACAAGGGGACAGGTACGACACTGGAGGCCCAGCACGGGTTGGCCTGGTGCCTCGCTACACATTTAGCTGTGTGCTAATCTCCGCACTGTGGCATGCCTGCTATTCTTCACCATCTGGAGCCTGGAGTTGACAGTAGCTTGAGCCACACAAACAAGAAAAAAGAAAAAAAAAAAAAAACCTCATTCCCATTTAACTGAAATTGGTGGCTGAATAATGTACTATGCCGCCTAGCCTTTTACACATGTAAGAAAAGGGAAGAAAAGAGGGTACAGTACAAACCTTCTCCTTTGTTTTCTGGTTCTCTGCTCTGAGGTCTTCATATTCGCCTATAGCTAAAAGAAAAAAGAAAAGCAGCATTACAACTTAGTGAAAATTTACTGTGGAAAACCTGAGAATGTAGCTTATACCTCTGAATATTTACTAGGTCATGGTAGGGGACAGAAGAAGCCATAGAAGGCTTCTGCCTTTAAAAGCAGGTAAGGGAAAGATCACAGCAGATGGGAGCCCATCAGACTGAACTTCAGGGGCTGGGGAGATAGCTCAGGAGAATAAGCGCCTGCCTGACAAGGGCAAAGGGCTGAGTTCAATCCCCAATTCTGCCAAAAAAAAAAAAAAAACCCTGAATGTCAGATCTCCCTACCTCACTAGGAACACCTAGGAGCCAAGGAGGGGACCTGTGACGGGTCACTCTCCTCTTGGCAGTTCAGCACAGGGTCCTACAGAGGCTTATCTAGAAATTATCTCTAGAAACTAAAGTGAGCATGCACATTCAACTCAACGCCATGCATCTACTGTGTACATAGCACAAGCATTTAGGCTATGAGCATTCAATTAAGAACGCTCATAAAAATCCATTATTTCTGGACAAGACTAAAGTCATCAATCCATGAGCAGAAACCTGTCTGATCCAATTAAACTGGGAATATATGTCAACTGGTATATTTCCAACTATATGATGAAAAGAAGTTTTCTACTTAAAATCATTTATTGCTAACAAATGAAGTGGTGTGAACCCCTACACTCATGTTGTAGCAAAGCACCATTTTAAGTTGAGGATATCAAGTTTTGAACAACTTAAGCTCAGAGGCATGGCAGAATCTCAGCGAGCCCAAAACGGCTGCTCAGCCCATTCCTGGCCCACTCCAGCACCAGAGAATCAGTACATCATCAGACTGGGCTTTGAGCTTATTAAAAATTTAACTGGAATTTAATCTGCCAAAAACACACCAGTTTTTCCAAAAATAAAAAGGTTGACTATACAAATAATCTTCAGGTAAAAACAAAACTCTGAAGCTAGCAGCTTTAAGAATATCTCAAAAAAATTCAATTATTAATTCTCAAAGTTTACAATGCCCACCACTAAGGCAGAGAACATCCCAGAAACAAACAACACTGTGAAGGGCGTGCTCTGTTTGCTCCAGGAGTGATGCAAAGATTTCAGAACATTTGCAGGAATGGTGGTACCAAGTTCTTTAAGACTTCAATTCAAATTAGCAAATATTTATGGGATTGTACCACCAATGCCCAGGAACATTCCCACAGATATAAAATAAAAATTAATGGGGCCGGCAAGATAGCTCAGTGGACTAAGCACCTGCTTAGGCAAGTGCAGGGGCTGAGGTTCAATCCCCAGCACCACATGCTACACTGCTGGCCCCACCCGGCGGGTGCACTGAGTCAGCCAGAGTCAGGGTGTGGAGGTGCATGCCAGTAATCCCAGTGCTGAGGAGGCTGAAAACAGGAGGAGCACTATGAGTCCAAGCTGTGTAGTGAGACCCTGCACTAAGTATATTAAAATAATAAGAATAATGGACTCTTTTCTTGATGTGGTATTTCTAAAACCCTTGAACATTAGATAGCTCATAAAATAGTCTCAAATATATGTATGTAAAGATATACCCCTTTTCAAAAGGGGTATATATTTTATCAAGTATTTTCAACAGAAAACATTGGATTGACCACGGAACAAAGCTCTTCGCAATTCTCTTCCCAGCCAACTCCCATCAAACACTGCCTATAAACCAAATTACACTTCATCTGAAAAAAAAAGAAAGAATCAATGCTATGTGCCCCCTTCTTAACAGAAGTAAGGATTAGGGAAGATTTTAAAATATGCTCTTATACCACTGGATAGTTTATAGAGTCCCAAATCTTATTATTATATATTTCAAAAAATATACATCTTATTGAGAGATTTTTGGCTTTGATTACTTATCATTTAAAAGTATCTACAGGTGAAGTTAAAAATTCAAAATTAACTTAATACTCTATTATTTGTGATCTACTTTATCAAAACACAATAAATAATCTCATATTGACATCAAAAATTTTTTCTATTTAAAACATCAGTTAATGGCTTTGGAGGCTTTTAAAAATTACTCATACTATTATATTGTCAATAGAACCCAGATGGACCATTGTAAACACCCAATTACTGGATCTTTATTAAAAGCATTAATTAAGTGCCCTTCATCTATCATATTTTAGTGGAAAGCACAGAAAATATGCATGTTTGTAGCTATGTACAATTCTTTAAAAGATGAAGTCAGGTACAAGGAAAAAAGGGGAGGAACAAGAAAGATTTCAACACTTGGCAATAGGCAATAACTGAGGGATCAGCCATAGAAGAAAATCATTTATGTATTTGAAGTTTAAAAATCCAAGCTCCTTGCCCTAAAGAGCACTTACACCCAGAAATACATATGCACACATATCATAGTGAGTATATATGGAACCCTAGCCTCAGCAAAACCAGCAAAAATTGAAGTGGCCTTTTTTACCATTCAGCTGCTTTTGAGGTGGCAATGGTAGGGATGGCAGAAAAGCTGTGCTGTTTCAGAATAGTCTCACAGTTTGAAAAGTTTTTTAAACTAAGCTTGTACCACTCAAGTGATTTGATGACCCACTCAACTCTAAATTAAACAATGTATAAGAAGAGATAGATAAGAAAGAAGATGGGGGGCTGGGGAGATGGCTCAGTGGAATAAGTGCTTCCCTGGCAAGCACAAGGGCCTGAGTTCAATCCCTGGTCCACCAAAAAAAAAAAAAAAAAGAAGATGTACCATGGGCAGGTACATATTTCCTATGATCAATGTTATTATGTGTATCTAAATTTAAAAATGTAAAATGCAAAAATAAGAGAACAAACATTCAAATGAATGTTTTAAAAGAGAGAAGAGATGAGTGTGACCAGTTATCTGTCATAGGAAAGTCACAGCTTGGGAAGCCCTCATCTCACCGGCATATCCTATGCCACTGTGCAGTACGGGTGTACAGGTCGGTAATTATAAGCTTGGCTGACTCCCACTCTGAGCACTTCTTCACCAGGGAAGCTGAGCAAGTCATTTCAAGTCTCAGGCTCCTCATATGGAAAAGCATCTCTTATGCTGTCTGTTATTAAGGGTAAATGAACATACATAAGTGTTTCGGTATCTTAAGTGTTCCCCTGTTTACTACTTCTACTATTGCAGTATTACATCAAATCTTCAGTACATGACAAAAGAGATTAAGCTGCTCTGCTTAATTTTGTCACACATGGCCCCAACAATGGCCAACTGGAAAAAAATCTCTGAAACCCAGATCCAATGGTCCCTCACCCATCAGAGGTGGAAAGGGACCAAAGATTATGTGCAGACACTATGTCCTGAAGGTCCATGGCAGCGGAGCGGGAGCACAGCTGAGAACTGCACTTTCTAACCTGCCTGAATACTGGGATCATCGGGGAAGCTGGCAATCCTCCTTGATGCCCTCTCCCAAGATGCTGGGGTGGAAGTTGGCCATCTTCCTTTTTTTTCTTAAGTGAATGCTGAGGTGCCTGAACACCCTAACGTGGGACAGCCACCACATAATAGAAAAGAAAAAAAATGATGGTGGGGATTATCAGGCAGAGTACATGTTTTAAGAATCACACTGTTTGTCCATCTTTCAACTCAGGCACGCCAAGAAAAGGAGTTTTCTTTCCAAGCTACAAACATGATGTAGAAGCCCAGGAGGCAACTGAGTAGCCCTAGTTTTTTCACAAAAAAACTTAGTGATGACTAAGGCTCATAATTATGAGCCAATAACACCTCTGGTAAGTGTTAGCAACCATCACAGCTTGCCTGGGATTGTCTGTTGGAGCAATGAAAGGCCTGTGTCCCTGCAAAGGTCAGCCCTAGGGAGGCTACCCACCCTACCTCTAGCATCCGCAGGTCAGCATTTCCAACCAACAGTTTCTAGAACTGCACGGTCCATTACACAGCCATTAGCCAGAAGTAGCTATTTATGTGCTAACCATTTGATTTTAAAAAAATGTAAAATTCGGTTCTTCAATAGTCCCATGTGGCTAGTGGACACTAGCCACATACTGGACCCTGGACACAGAACCTTGCCACACAGCAGAAAATTCTACAGGCCAGTATTACTCTGCACATCTATGGCCAGATACCATATAAGCATCTCCAACACAATACATTAGAACGTGAACAACTTCCTTACTCAGGCTTCCTCCCCCTGCATGCAGGCTCTCCCCTACCACAGGCCTGATGGTGATACCCACGGGCTAAATGCAAGTCCATTCTCTTCTTTATCTAAAGGCTTGTCAGATCCTCACATCTCTACAAACTTGTTTTTCCAATCTTCTTCTTCTGCAGCCAGTATCTTTGCTTAATTCAGACTTTCAAGACTAACCGAATTCTACATAATGCTAGCTTTCTACTCCATGAGTTTATACTCTTCAAAGAAGGTAGCGGACTGACAAAGCAAGCTATTTACTTTGTTTTCTTGATTAAAACTTATCAAAGACCTTAGTCTCCCAACATGGTACCCAACTCTACTGCCCACATTCAGCCTCATCACAAAGGCCCAATGCTTCCCCAACCTTCCTTCTGGCCTAGGTGCCTTTGCAAATGTTTTCTCCTCTACCTTCAAGGTCTTCCCCACCTCCTTCTCAGCAATGCAGTTCAACTCTCAATTCTTCTACAAGGCCCTCTTCATATATCTCAGGCTATAAAAGTCAAGCATCCCTAATCCAAATAAATATCTGAAATCTGCAATTTTTTGAGTGCCTAAGTTTTTGATTTGGGATCATTTCAAACTTTGGATTTTTTTTTTTTGCATTACAGATGCTCAACTGGTAAAATCTATGGAAGTATTCCACCACCACCCCAATCTAAAATCTGAAACAAACTAAGGATACTCCATCTGTACAGGATACTCCACCTGCACAGGATTAGAGCCCTGTGTATATAGAACATCGTAAATTATCCACACACAGGTCTGTATTTTTTGGTCTTTTCTCCCACTTGGTTGATGGCAACATGCTTTGTATTCAGTAGAGGATCAGGCAGCGTCCACACTTCTACTGAATAAATGGTTCACCAAAAATTCTTGGTATACAACAATATGAGCATCAAATACCCCCATTTTACAAATGAAGACCTAAAACACAAAGAGAAATTAAAGGCCCTAGTAGGAAACAAAAGTGAAAACATGACTACTGAGATCCCAAGTCATTCATGCAAAAAGTCATTAATGAGCACTGCTACGGCAATGGAATAAAGTATTAGATCAGAAAATGAAGGGGTCAGGGAGACAGCTCAGTAGAATAAGCGCTTGCCTGGAAAGCACAAGGTCCTGAGTTCAATCCCTGGTACCACAAAAAAAAAGAAAGAAAATGATCCCTTTGGCTGGCGACCATGTCTTTATTCACCAAGATGCCCACATCTAGCACAACACCTAGACCAATCTAGCATACAGTAGGCCTTTGATAAATCCATGTTAAACTCAGGAATAGAGACGAGATCTCAGTCTTCACACGAGAAAATTCCAAAAGAGCACATACTCTCCTCCCTACAATAAGAAGTTTTCTCACACCATGTTGTATCAAAAGGGTTGACAAAAATAGAACTTTAAACAGTCACCGAATGAAACCAGAAAAACACTGCCTTGGGAGATTTAATGCAGCTCTGCATCCATTGAGTCCGTATCTGAAAAAACCCTACTAATGGGGAATGAGGACAGGAAGCATAAAAGACACTGAGCAATTAGGACATAATTCCCTTCTGCACACACCCCAGTGGGTCCTCCTCTTAAAGCCAGAGTAGAAAGAGAAGTCATTTATAACTCATTTGCTAATTAAATCATTACAAAAGCTAGGAAAAACACTGCTAGAAATACTGATCAAAAAACAAAAGTGACAGATTTCATATCCCAGAAAAAATTATGGCATATGTGAAATTCACTAAATACTTCGGAGAACACACAGCTCAGTGTTAATGAATTAACGATCCTTAAGAAGTACTCTCAAACAACTATATTAATGGTTTCAAATTAACCAACAGAAAAGAAGGAAACTGAGGATTTCTGATATAGGTATATGTCTGGTTTCTGGTCTGGCCTGGAAGGAGCTTGTACAGAACTCCATTGGAACAACAGAAAGTAGAACAAATTGAAAACCAACAACTCTTAAGTTCATTAGAGAGCTGAGGTCACAGGTCAGCCTGACACTGCCAAAGCTGGAGACACACAGGTAGATAAAAGGATCATAATTTGTGGGAGCAGACGTCCCAGCAGCAGAAACCTCCTCAGGGTCTAGTACTAAGACAGGAAAACCTAAACTGTAATTGAAAAATTTCTGGAGGCTCTGTTTGGACAAGTCTGAGAGTTAAAAATGTGCAAGGGTCAGGTATGCCTACTTTTGCCTTCAGGAACCCTACCAACTTCATACAGTGAAGATCAAATTACCTTACACTTTTAGCAGGAGGATAAAATAGGTATTCCAAAAGATGCTCAGGATATGTCTTCTTCAGATCTGACTTCAGAAGAAACTGTTTTACCACAACCTAAGAGACTTAGGGAGAACAATACCCAAGACCAGCCACTTTGAGCCTTTGAGGTCCTCATTAGGAGGGAAATGAAGGAAAAACAGACAAGAGCTTGTGAAGTCACAGCCCAAGGACACAGGCTTACCAAGAACTTGATTACGGGACCCATGATCTAACCATAGACTATAGGAACACTTTCATACCTTACTACAGCATAGGTGTTTACAGCAGGTAACTACCCAAACTTGGGAGCAAACCAAGAGGTTTTTCAATACACCAATGAATAAGCTGTGGTGTGCCCATGTGACAGTGATGAAAAAAGACAGTGAAACTATCAAGCCACAAAAAGATAGAACTCTAAATGCATATTGCTAAGTGACAGAAATCAATCTGAAAAGACCAAATACAGTATGAATCCAACTGTATGACTTTATGGAAAAGGCAAAACTATGGAGACAGCAAGAAGGAGCAAAGAATGGGCAAATCACAGGGAATTTTTAAAGCAATGAACTCTTCCACTAGCCCTGTAACAATGCATACACATCCTACATCACTTAAGCCCACAGCCATACAATACAAAGGGTGGATCCTAATGTAAACTTGGACTTCTGCGACAACAACAACCTGGCTCCTCAGTTCTTACAAATGTGCCACATTAACTTATCAAATATTAATAATAAAATATAATCAAAATATTAATAATATTAGAAATGAGGATGGAGGGAAGATGAAGAGTTAGGTAACAGTTCTCTTTTCAGATTATTTTTTAAAAACATAAAGTATATCAAGAAAGTTTTATTTTAAAAAATGCATATATTCAAGGGCCAGCCATACAGCTCAAGGGATTTAAGTGCCTGCTTAGGCAGAACACGGCAGCCCAGGTTCGATCCCTAGCCTGCCATACTGGCCCCGCCCCGTGATTCAGACTGGGTGTGGTAGCGCATGCCTGTAACCCCAGCCCTTGGGAGGCTGAAAACAGGAGGATCACTACAAGTCCCATCTACATAGTGAGACCCTGTAGATCCTGTAGACCCTGTACTAAAATACAAAAAAAAAAAAAAAAAAATTCAAACAAAGCCACACCTGGGTTTTTACCAGGAAGGCTGTAAGACAAAATGAAGTTAGCTAACAGCCATTGGTCTATTTCTCACCACGGCACCATCCCAAACCTTGAAAACTCATGTTTCAATCATTAAAAAGCTCAACCAGCAACATATGCTGAGAGAGCAACTTATGTTCCTTCGACATTTTAAAGCAAAACCTAACTGTAATATCGCTTTAAAGAGCAAAAATCTACAGGTTGGGGATGCAGCTCAGTGGGAGAGGACTTACTGACCATACACAAGGCTCTGGGTTCAATCCTTGCACCACAGGAAGAGTAAAATCTAAAAGCAGGACCAATTTCATCTTCCTTCAATATCCACAGGGAACTGGTTCTAGCTCCACAGCAGATACCAAAATCCAAGAAAGCTCAAGTCCCTTAAATAAAGTGATGGACATTTCCACATAACCTGTACACATTCTTCTGAATTATTTAAAGCATCTCCAGAGTCCTTAAAATATATAATTCAATGTAAATGCTGCAGAAGTTGCTGTCACACTACTTAAGAAAATACCAATTTGTTCAGTTCAAGTATAATTTTTTCAAGTATTTTTTCTCTGAAATTGGTTGAATTTGAAGATATCAAATTCATGGCACTGGAGGGTGACAACCCAATTCCCTATATTCCCCAACTCTTACTATGTTGCATTACAACAGTACATGTGTTACAATTAATGGGCCAGTCAGTACTGGCATGTTATAAACCAAAGTCTCTAGAGTTCCTCAGCTTCTGACTAATGTCTTTTCTCTGTTCTAGGCTCTCATCCCAGTCAAATATCTATCCTTGGGCGCTGCTTGGCTATGGCAGTTTCTCAGGTTTTCTAAGTTAAGACTTTGACAGGTTTTTACTGTTGTTTCATGGCTTTGGATCTTGGAGTTTTGGCTGGGGAGACAGCTCAGGAGCATAAGCACCTGCCTGGCAAGCACAAGGTCCTGAGTTCAATCCCCAGTACCTAAACAAATAAATAAATAAATAAACAGATTTTAGAGTTTTTGAGAAACAGTAGACAAGTATTTTGTAGACTGTGCCTTAGCTGGGATTTGTCTACTGTCTTCCTTATCAATACAATGGACTGATGGGACTTTAGGATAAGACCACAGAGATAAGTGTCATTTTCATTGCTTTGTATCAGAAATATACATCAGTAATATGACTACTGTATCAGAAATATACATCAGTAATATGACTAATCAAAAAAAAATGACTAATCACTGCTGACATGGACTGAGTCATCGAGATCTATTATTATTACTTTAGTATTATTTAGTATTATTACTTTAGTCCCCCTCTTCCATACTGTAATCTTTGGAAAGGAGTTACTACAAACATCCAAGCTTAAAGATGAGGAACATCACATATTTTTTAAGGGGTAGCATGTATGTAAATTATCTGGAATTTTTCTACATGGGAGATTTGTTGATTTATGAATGTTTACTGTATCTCTGGATTATAATCCAATATTTTGGTTTTCTACGTTATACCATCTTTGTCCTTTAGAAGTTCCTCTCAGGGTTGGTAAGATAGCTCAATGGTCTAAAGTGCCTGCTTAGGCAAGCTTACGCAAGCTCCCAGGGACCACAGTTTGATCCCTGGCACCACACGCTGTGCCAGCCCTGTCCCCAAGGTGGGCTGAGCTGGGCACAAAAAAAAAAACTCCCCTCAGTGGTCCCTATATCTCTTTGATATAACCTAATACTCCTGGGCTTAGGAGTTTGAACACTTCCCTTGTTTCTGGTATGATGACATGGGCCAGGCTGGTCTTGCATGCTTCCTGCCCCAATCCTAGAATAAGCCATTTCTCCCAGAAATCCTATTCCTTTAACTGAAGGAGGGTGTCAGAACCCAAATTCAAGATGCATTGCTGGTGGTGCGACTGTAATCTCTCAGCTGACAGAACAGGAAAACACACCCGTGTACACTAATGCAAATATATGGATGTACTGTATAAATATTTTCATTTGGAGCCACCTGTATCACAGTGAAGCTACATGTGTTTGTACTGATGCCTCTAACTTTTCGTACTGATGTGTTCGACTTTAATACATTACTAAGACCATTTTACTTTAATAGGAAAGAAAAACACAAATGTCCATCTAGATGACATGAAATAAAATGTGGCAGGTCCAGAGTAGAATGCTACACAATTTTTAATGATTTAATTGAAATTATATATTAGGTGACAAAAAATTATATAATATATATATATATATATATATATATCCTTCTGTGTGTGTGTGTGTGTGTGTGTGTGTGTGTGTGTGTGTATAAAGAGAAGGATATAATTTCTGAAAGGAAATACAACAAACAATAGTAGATAAGTTTGAAGAACAGAAATTACAGAAGGCACCATCCTTGAGGGCTGATACTGTCTTCAATGAGGCAAGAAAGCAGAATTACAGCTATTACTGTGATTTGCGTCCTTCCAAAAGGCCACAGTACATAAAATTATTTTAAAGCATCCCTAGGAGAGTGACAATAAAGACTGAGAAATGATAAGATTAGATGGGACTGATAATTACACTTTTCATTATTACTTGTATAATTTAGTATTTTTAAAAACAAAAGCCAGGTGGGGTGAGACACATTCTAGATACATGGGAGGCTGAGACAGGAGGGTCACAAATTTCAGGCGAGCGGGACAACTTAGTATGACTTTGTCTTACAAGAAAGAGATGAAGCTCAATGACAGGGTGCTCACCTTGCTGTACCAGCCCCCAGGTTCAATTCCTAGTCTCACACACACAAACACACAAACACATGCATACACGCGCGCGCACGCACATAGGGAAAGCACTAAGCATAAAGCAGACTTCTGACTCGAACACGCAGTTCTTCAGCCTCAGCTAAGGGTCCCTCTTCTGGAGAGCTGCCCAGTTGGTGTCTCTTCAGCCCTGGTTCTCCATTTTGGGGAGCAAACTGCATCTCCAACAAGTACCTGGTGATTCAAAGGTAACTGGCCCTTGGACTACACTTCGAAAAGTACTGGGATAGAGCCAAGTTTGCACTTGTAACCAAGGAAAGCATTTAACTCCAAGCTGCTTTCTACACAATGACTGTAAGACTCTCCAACAGACAATGCCTCTGCTTCTTCAGACTGAGGTGGTGATTGTGGCAAGCAGCAGCTTGGGCCCCTTTTGTAAAAATAATGCCCTAGCTATTTCCTGACCCAAAAGTCAAGGTAATACGAGAAGTACCTGTGAGATACTAGCTCTGGTCTCAGAATAAGCTTGACTGAATTTCCATCTGAACTTTATAAAAAGCAGCCCAATCACTTGGGGCAAACGATACTTGTCCTAAATATGGAAAAATGTAAAGCTTGCTTTAAAAAGCAACCATTTTACAATAGGAAATCCCTATTTAACAGCACTAGCCCAGGAACAGTCCATAACTTTTAGGTTTTTGTTGTCACTGTCTGATCTTCCATTACAACATCCTTACTAGGACTGGATCTATAGTTAAATGGTAAAGCAACTGTCTAGCGTGGGTTTGATCTCCACCACCAAGAAAAGAAAGCAAACAAAAAACATTAGTTAGGTGATAATCATTTTCTTCAAAAGTTCATTAACAACTTCCCAGAGACATGGTACATGGAGTGATGCATCCTCATGCAAGAGGACACTTATTACCAGTGTCAGCCCAGGCTGCATCCTCCCTTTGGTGCAGACAACTACTCCAGTCAATCAAGATGCTCCCCTGGCCAAGGATTTTGAATCTCTGACCTCAGCAAGGCCAAGCAGACACTTCCTGGAATCGACAGGCCAGACTCAGAAACCTTCACCCACAGGAGCGAGGTCTGCCTAGCACAGAGCCTGGCTATAAATATTCAGTGCCTGTGGGTTGAATGAATTACACAGAAAATCAGGCACCTTAAACAAATGCTGACTAAATCTGTCATTTTCTAACAGAGTTCTGGAGGGGAGCAAATTGTATGATGTTTTGTAAGGGAAATGTCCACTTTAGGAACTAGGAAATATTCATCAGAAATAGTGCCCAAAGTTGCCATTTCTCTGAGCATTAAAGATGTCAATCAGTCCAAGAAAATAAAGCCCCCAAAAAGATAAAAAGAGAATTACCTCATTACCTCAACATCTGCTTGAACATAAGCAATCACACACTGGTTAATTTTTTTTAAAGGGACATAATATAACTTTCTAGAAAGACATAATATAGCTAATTATACCATTCACTAGAAGGGAACATACAATGTTTTGAAGTAATTCAGAAGTGGGTGTGATTTATAAGACATGGAGCTTAGGGAATGGGAAGTATAAATTAGAGATTGTTCATATTATGACAGTCTCCGTCATGACATTTCACAACTTTTGTCAAAAGCAACCTTATTCACCACACCACTGATGGCTTCACACGAGGGAGGGCTGCTGTCAGCTCGGCAGTCGACAGCACAGAGGAGCCTAATTTCTGTTCCCCCTGTGGGGAATGGGCTCAAAAGGAGGAGCCCACATGAGGAGGCCCACCCTCCCAATAAATAGGTAAAAAGACTGCGAACTTCACTAATAACCAGGGCGATGTAAGTAGTAAGTGGTACCGTTGTACCCATTAGATTGGCACAAATTCAGAAGCTCGTCAGGCTGTCAAAGTCATAAAGAGTATTACCACCAGTGTTGCCCAAGATGTAGGGTATAGGTCCTGCTGGGGCAACTGAATTCTCCAGCCATTCCAGGGGGCATTTTGTACTCTCTAGCAAATCTTTATAAATGTATGCCTTCAAATCCAAAACTTTCATTCCTAAGAACTTAGACTAGAAAAATATGTCACTGTGCACTAGTTTATATAATTATTTGATCAATGATAATCTGACCAACTTTGTGAAACGAGAATCACCAACTTGTTTCACTGCTATTTGTTCTTCAATAAAATTATGGAAACAAAATCATCAACTTTACTATTTGTACTTTCTCTGTCCAACATACGGGCCTCTCCTGTAAGTACTAGGTATTTGTTAAAAGAACAAAAGCATACGTTTATTCAACATTGTAAAAGAAAAAGAGTAATTAGTAATGGTTTTTGTTCACATTAAATAGGAAGAGTGGACTTATCACACACCATGTTACAGATAGTAAAGACCCTGAGCTTAGAAAACTGATTAGAACACTGGTAAACACCCTGAGTTGTCTTCTTACGTCACGAGCATCAGAGTTCTTTCCACAGATTCAACAATTACATACTCTTGAAATAAGCCAGTTGTCAGCACAGGCAATGATCCGATGACAAATATTTTGGTTTGCAGATGCATAAAAATCACATGGTGGGGTGAAAAAAGTCCTAGAATCTGTGCAACCAAATCAATATTCTTTAAAAAAAAAAAAAAAAAAAAAAAAAACTATAGCTTTAAGAAACAAATTTCACCAGGCATAGTGGCAGATACCTAGAATTCAGGATTCAGGGAGGCAGAGGCAGGAGGATCACAAGTTAGCGACTTAACAAGAATCTGTCTCAAAACACAATTAATGGGGCTGGGGATCTAGTTAAGCGTGAAGGTCCTGGGTTCAACCCCCAGTAATACAAATTTCAAAAGCTAACTATTCTATTACCTCTGATAGGTCCCTAATAAAGGACACATAGCCTTAAAAACACCAACGCCATAGGTTTGCTTTCTAATAAAATAAAGAGCCAAAAAGTATGAAATCTTCCCTTTTTCTTGGCCCTTAATTGACAGAAAATGTGTTCCAAAAATCAAATACAAATAATTTATTAGTTATCTGTGTTGTTAACCTACAGTTAAAATTACACACTGAATGAAAGGGGTTGACAACTTTTTATAATATTACTGACATTACTAATGATAAAAGTGCCTTACATCTTGGAATATGAATCAAGAATCTTTAAATTATGGGATAGGTGTTATCAAAAACTAAAATACTGGTAGAATACAGCCATCACTAAAACATTTGAGAGATTCCAAATAAAGGCATTCTGGTCCTTGTAACTTTAGGACAGACTGAGGACTACTCTGAGAAGCAAAAGCGCTGGGAAGGTCAAAGAGATAAACACTCAGCACTTCCTATATGCTAGATAGACATCACAGGGAAACAGGTTTATGTGCTCTTCATGGAGGAAAGCAACCACCACCCCACCACCCCACCCCCACCCCCGCTCACACAATACAGCCCTCACAGGGATTCCACAGGGATCCAGGCAGCCTCACAGATGGGATAGATTTTCCTGGATGTTCCAGGAGCAACAGGTCAGAGTCCTGGGCAGGACCCCATGAAGCCATCTGAGTTAACCCTCCTCTTTAGTAGGGGAGGGTTTGGTTCACCACAGATCCAAGGAAAGGAAGACACAAGCTAAGCCAGGAAAAGTAAAAGGACTGGGATTACACCCCAAACTTAGCCACAGAGCAGGATCCTTGGACAGGAAGTCCCTCAGAAAAGTACCTGTCCCAGCCCACTTTCACTTCCTAAATCTGGACAGTTCTGCTCCTTCTTGACCTATATTCTCAAACCACCCTTTGGTCTGTGTAATCATAATTTTTAAAAATGTATTAGGTGAGCACTGGTTCTCTGGTCTGGCTTTGTTCACAAGTGTGGCAACTGATGAAATTGATTGATTGAAGCAGCTCTTTATTAAAGGATAATCCACAGTTGCCAAGCAGCAGAGAAA
Organism: Ctenomys sociabilis; assembly: GCA_004027165.1. Classification (NCBI taxonomy): domain Eukaryota; kingdom Metazoa; phylum Chordata; class Mammalia; order Rodentia; family Ctenomyidae; genus Ctenomys; species Ctenomys sociabilis. Next base: position 26,117 of record PVKA01015015.1, read on the forward strand.
CGTGTGCACACGTGTGCACAGGGCCTGGCGTTCCTGCCCCAGGCGCAAACACTCTCGGTTTAGGAAGCCCGACACGGGCGGGATGTTGACCCAATGACTAATAAATTGCTAAAAAGGGGAAGTGATCAAAACACATGGGCTGAAAAATCCCAGCTGGGTAAAGAAAGAGGAACTACACCGTGCCCCCCAACAAGCTGGAAAGGTGGTGAAGCAACACCACAGGCCCAGGGGCGCCAGACTGCGCCAGGGCGGGGCCTCCGCTAGGTGCAAGGCCAGCTGAGCCGCCGCGGGCCCGCGTGGGAGCGCGGCGCCCCGACCTCGTCCGCGCCGCATCCCTGTACCCACCCCGACCACGATCGCGGCGGCGCGCGGCTCCCAGGCCCGCCCGGCTGTCCCGGACACGCACGCCCCATCCTCGGCTCTCCCGGACGCGGGGCGCCTCCCCAGCGCGCCAGAGCCGCAGGGCGCCCCCGCGGCCAAGCGCGCCCGCCAGGCCCGCACCTGCCGCAGCCCGCAGCCCGCAGCGCGCACCGCGCCGCCCGCAGCCCGCAGCGCGCACCGCGCCAGGCCAAGCACCTGGCGCCCCCGGCCCGCCTACCTTGCTCCTTCAGGCTAGTGATGAGCTGCAGCTGCTTCTCCTCGTCCGAGCTGTTCATTTTGGCGGGTGGGGCTGGAAATCAAAGGAAAAGAGGGAGCGGCAAGGGGACCCGGGGGAGGGGAGGAACGAGCTGGGCGCCGGGGCTCGTGGCGGCGCCACCCGGAAGTCGGGTTCGCTCCCGCTCCTCCTCCTCCCGGCGCCGAGCGCGCGGGTGAGATCATCCCCGCGCACCTCCCCGCGGCCGCGACACCTGGGCGGGCGGAGCAGGCGGCGGGCGGCGGCCGGGACCCTCCCCGAAGGCCGCGCCGGGCGTGGTCGGGCCGCCCCGCACCCCTCCTCGGCGGCTGCCTGCGGCCCCGCACGGCGCCGCAGCCCATGGGGACCCGGTCCTGGAGCTGCACGGAGGCCGCGCCCCAGGGCCCGCGGCGCCGGAGGGGGCCGGACGGGCGCCGAGCGCCCCGGTGCCTTCCCGGTTCCCCCGCGGCGCTCTCGGGCCCGGCTGGCCAGCGGCACCCACGCCTCCGGGGTGCCCGGACGGTGCACGGTGGGGTAGCCTGGCGAAGTCACCCTACCGGGTGCGGGGGCCTCGTGGGTCACCGCTCCCGATGGCCCCAGTGCGCTTCCCTCCTCCCCGCCAGGTTGGAGAAGGCGTCCTAACGGGGGCCCCGCCGGGCGCGGGTGGCCGGGCCTGGAGCGCCCACGCGGGTCAGCCGGTTCGCGTGGGAGGCCCTTCGCTGGAGGGAGCTGGCCGCAGCCGCCCCAATGCCCAAGGTCACATGGCTTCCTGGCCGCAGAATCTGGTGTTGTGAAATGAAGCCCTGCACTTGCCCTCTTCGCTGCCCTCTGCACTTTTTAAGCCAGGCTCTGATCTGCAGAGAAGCACAGGTCCGCCCGCCCTAAAGCAGCTCTCCCCAAGCCCTAGCTGTTGGCTATCTTTTGGTCAAGTGTCCCACATTCTTTGAACTTCATCTAGAGGATGGAAGTCATAATAATAATGATAACTATACTCCCCAAGGACTTTTCAGGATAGAGCTGGGAGAAGAAAATGATCAAAACATCAAATCCACAATTCAGTGTATAATAGATTTTTTTTTTTTTTTAAGATTACAGGTTTGAGAAAGGAGTGATGGTTGTTAATTATAAGCTGAAATACATACAGGTTTTTAACACTGCTCATTAAGCATCAAAGACCAACCCACACTGAAGCAAACCTACCTACCGCATGCCCTGGTTTTCCATCTCTAAACTCTTGGGTCCTGTGCCCCAGAACCTTGCTACCTCTTCTTCTTGATATCTTATGCAAATCTCCAACACCCTTTATCATGTCTTTCTCTCCAGGATAGAAAGGCTAGTATTCTTGCTAAGTCCTGTAAACAGTGTTACTGTGGTGCTTGTTACTAAACCCAAACCCCCAAATAAATTTTGAAAAAAATAAAAGCCCTTTCTCCTTTTCTGAAATGGTAATGCCACAGGTTAGCATAAGTAATTTTGTGGTAAAATGACCTAAACTGTCAACATAATATTTTTAAATAGATTGAATTAAAATTCCAGAAACCTTGAAAACAATCGATGTGTTTTTCTTAGGCAAGCCTTTCCCTAGTGTTGCATAGGTAGCTCAAAATCCTCTCAGGTCAATTGTGAATGTTGCCAGAAGATAATCATGGGGCCTTTGCCCTGGAATTATATTTTAGTCCTTATTTCAGAGTTGAAGTAAGAAAACATTAGACAATTCAGTTTCAACTACATGAAAATACGGTTATGTATTTCCAGTGGATACTTTGTGAAAAGAGAAGTAATTTATTTCTTAAAAAAAAGGCAGAGAAAGGCTGGTGAGATAGCTCAGCAGACTAAGCACCTGCTTAGGCAAGCATAGAGACCAGGGTTCAACCCGAGGCACCACTTAACCCCGCATCAACCCCGCATCTGGGTGCACTGAGCACACCACTAAGACCAAGCATGGTAGTGCACACCTGTAATCCCAGCACTGTAAATATAGCCCACCTAGCTTTTGTATGGCAGCCATGAACTGTGTTAATCCTGAGGTATCATCCTGACTGCTGGACAGTGGAAAGGAGCCCAGGACTTAGCCTATAAATGTTTCCTCACACACTACAAATATAAAGGGTTCATCAGATATTTGGATTAGATTATAAAATTCCATTTTTTTAAATGACTGATTTAGTTGTCTTCAACAATTATACTGTAGTTAATATTTTTGGAGCTTAAGAATGAATTAATTAAACTGTGCATGGTGGTGCACATCTGTAATCCCAGCACTTGGGTGGCTGAGGCAGGAGGATTGTGAGTTCCAGGCCAGCCAGAGCTATGTGGCTCAAGACCAGTGTGAACTACATAGCTAACCCTGCCTCACACACACACACACACACACAAAAGTTAATTTTTAAATGAAGTGTTTTGAGCCTATATTGTATCGCAGCCTCTTGAAATTAATCCCATTTACCCTCTTGAAATTAAAATAACCGCCTGAAAAAGAATATGGTATTATCTCAAGGGCATGATATGAATTAGGATGGCTATTAGAATCATTTATTAAGGATTCGGATCTCCCATTACATTATGGTTTATTTATATGATCTGAATATTGATGAGAATGATAGAGTGATATAATTAGTTTTTGTTCTCTTTAACAATACACACAGTTTTATGTTGCAAGCATCACAGTGGAAGTAGTATTAACCTCCAAACATATGTAACATAAAACCTTCAAAATTCAGGTGTTTACATGGGCATACATAAACACAATTCACACACATATGTAGAGGAGAGGAGCCTTCTAAAAATTAACTGAAAGGATTTCTACCAAATACAAGATCATGAATGGAAAATAGAATGAGCCCAAGTGGTAGGAGTGGGAAAGTGTGGTGTCCGAAAAGGATTTTGTCTTTTTTTTTCTTTTTAATTAGGATTTTTGTCTTAAACACTCATTCTGTGCAGAGGAAATCACCATAAATGATCAGAATACAACAGCATTTAATGTCAATTATAGTACAAAATTGGCAACAGTGAAATATGACACATGATATAATGCAGATAAATTCTGAAAACACACTGAATAGAAAAAGCCAGCCAAGGGGCCAGGGAGATGGCTCAATGGAATAGGTGCTTCCCTGGCAAGCTCAGGGGCCTGAGTTCAATCCCTGGTTTTACCAAAAAAAAGAAAGAAAAGAAAAACCCAGATATTATATCTACATCTGCATATTGTAGTGCATCCACATGAAATGTTGACAAGAGAGAAAATTAGTGATTTCTACCAAATTTGTAGTTGGGGATGGTTGAGGGTTGGGAGAAAATGGGAAATGGGTATTGACTATCATTATGTATTTTGTTCTTAGAGTGACAAAATTTTTCTAGAATAGTGCTCATGGTTATATAACTCTGAATAGACTCAAAAGGATATTGTACACTTTAAGCATACACCCTATGTGGAAGAACTTCATGGCACATGAATATTTGCATGTGGCTGATATCATAAAACTGATTTTCAAGGAAGAAAACATATCTAAATATGCCATGGCAAAACTGCTAAATGTATGTTCCTCGTATCATTTTTTCAGTATTTGTGTACACAGTACTTTATTCTACTTTTTATGGGTTTTTTATCCCTTTCCCTCCTGTCCACCCCCTCTTTCCATCTCTTGATCCCCTTCCCATTTGAGAAAGATCTTTTATTTTTCTCTTTCCAGGTTTGTCATATAAAGAAACCATGTATTATTTCAGCTTATTGTGTGTCTGATTTATTTCATTTAACATTATGGTTTCTAGGTGCATACATTTTCCTACAAATATGTACTGTATGGCAGAGCAGTACTCCATGGGGTGTAAATACTCCATTTTTTTTTTTTTTACCCATTCAACTGTTGATGGCCATCTAGTCTTCTAAGATTAAGATATTATGAATTGTGCTGCTTTATTTTTTTTAATGTATTTGGTACAGGATCTCACTAAGCAGCTTGGACTTGTACTGGTCCTCCTGTTTTCAGCCTCCTCAATGCTGGGATTACAGCAGCACGCCACAACACCCTAGACTTGGGCTGGGTCAGCCCGCCTTGGAGGTGGGGCTGGTGTGGCAGGTGGTGCCTTGGATGGACCATGGTCCTTGTGTTTGCCTGTGCTTGCCTAAGCATGTGCTTTAGCCCGCTGAGCTATCTTGCCAGCTCCTGCACTGCTTTAAAAATAGGTATGCAGGGGCCAGGGAGATGGCTCAGTGAAATAAGCGCTTCCTTGGCAAGTGCAAGGGTCTGAGTTCAATCCCCGGTTCTGCAAAAAAAAAAGAAGAAAAAATGGGTATGCATGTATTACTATAATATGTGAGTTTTTGAGGGAAATAATTGGGTCAAATGAGATTTCAAGTATCAGTTTTTTGAGGAATGTCCAGACTGATTTCCATAGTGGTTACACCCTCCTACATTTCTTCTAACAGTGTAGATGGGTTCCTTGATCCCCACAGCATCACCAGCCTTTAATATGTAATTTCCTGGTGATGGCCATATTTTCTGTAGTAAGATATAATCTTGGTGTTTTAATTTGTATTTTTCTAATGGCCAGTGATGTTGACTATTTCTTCATATATTTATTGACCATTTGTAGTTCTTCTAAGAAGTTTCTATTCATTCCACTTGCCCACTTTTTGACTGGATCTTTTATTTGGGGGGAGTCTAATTTTTCTTTTCAGTCCCTTGTATAGTCCAGGTATTAGTCCTCTGATGAATATCTGGCAAAAACCTTGCCCATTCCGTAGATCTTCTCTTCACTCTGTTGAGTGCTCCTTTCTTATTGATTTGATATGATTCCATTTGTCAATTTTTGGTACTATTTCCTGTCCATAAGAAACTTTTGGCTTATGTCTTCAAGAGATTTTCCTATTTTGTCTTCTAAGAAATTAAGTGTTTCTATTTCAATCTACTTCAATTTTAATTTAACACGTGATGTCATAGTTTAGTATGTAAGTCAGCCTTCTGTTTGTGGATAACTAGTTTTCCCAACATCATTACTTAAAGCTACTTTTTCCCTCCACTATATGTTTTTGCCCTCTCTGTGAGAAATAAAATGTGTGCTTGGGGTTGTTTCTAATTTCTAGTCTGCTTGAGGTTGCTTTTTGTCTCTAGTCTGCTGCATACCCTTATGTCTTTTTCTGTGTTTTTATCACAGTAGCTTTGTAATATAGCTTCAAGTATGGCACTGTGGAGCCTCCTACTCCGATCTTGGTACTCAGGATTACTTTTGCTATTCTGCGTCTCTTGCAAATTTCAGGGTTGTCTTCTCTAATCTGTGAAGAATGCTGTTGGTAATTTGGGACTGTTTAAATCTGTATATGATTTGAAAACAGGACCATTTTGATTATTTAAACAGGAGCTATCTTTTCGCTTTATCATGTCCTCTTTACTTTTGTCAGAGTACTGTAGTTATTGTAGAGGTGTTTTGCTTCCCGAAGTGAACTCCTAGGTATTTTCCTTTTCTTGATCCTATTGTGAATGGTATTTTTACCTAATATCTTTCCTGATAGGTTAATTGTGCCTGTACAGAAATGGTACTGATTTTGTGTGTTGATTTTGTGTCATTCTACTTTATTGAATTTGGTTATTAATTCTAAGAGTCTTTTATGTATAGGGCTTTTGTGTAGAAGTCTTCTGTGTAATGGATCATGTCATCTGCAAGCGATGACAATTTTTCTTCCTTTCCTATCTATATCCCTTTTATTTTATTTTCTTGCCTAATTGTTCTTGCTAAAGCTTCAAGTGCTGTGTAAAACAGTAGTAGTGATGGGGGCACACTTGTCTTGTTCCTTACTTTAGAAAGAAATTTTTCAGGCCTCCCTCCTTTAATATGATATTGGAAGTATGTTGATCATAAATAGGTTTTATCAGATTGATACAAGGCTACTTCTATATTGTATTTTTTTCCTGAAAAGATGTTGGATTTTGTCAAATGTTTATACTATATCTAATGAGATGATGATGTGATTTTTCCATGCTTCTATTTACATAATATATTGTATTTATTGATAGAACCGTCCTTGCATCCCTGAATTGAAGCCTATTTGGTAATGATACATGATATTTTTGATGTTTCATTGCATTCTGTTTGCCAATAGCTTATTAAAGACTTTTAGATCTATATTCACTTAAAAGATGCATCTCTACTTCCCTTTTTTATTTGGATCCTTGTCTGGTTTTTCGAATTAGGGGAATGCCAGGTCCTAGAAATATCTTTTAGAGAACTCTTTCCCCTTCAAATGTATTAAAAAGCTTGAGAAGATTAGTGTAAAAACTTTCCTAAGTTTTTGTAGAATTCAGCAATAAACATCCAGACCTGGGTTTTTATTAATGGGTAACTTTTCTTTACTACTGCTTTAATTTCATTGCCTGTTATTAAATTATTCAGGGATTTTATATCTTCTTATCTCAGTTATGGTAATACACATATATGTAGGAATTTATCCATTTCTTCTGAATTCTCCAACTTATTGGCATATATGCTTGAGAAGTGGTTGGTTGTTAGTAATCTTATATTTCAACAATGTCCATTGTGATTTCACCTTTTGCTTTTTTTTAACCTTTTGCTTTTTTAATTGTACTGAGTTCTCTCTGTCTCTGTTTCTCTCTCTGTCTGTCTCTCTCTTTCTCTGTCTCTGTCTCTCTCTTTCTCTCTCTGTCTCTCTCTGTCTCTGTCTCTCTCTGTCTCTCTCTCTGTCTCTCTCTCTCTGTGCTTGGCTAAGTGTTGATCTATTTTGCCTATTGTTTTAAGGAAGCAATTCTTCAGTTTATTAATTCTTTGAATTAGCTCCTGTTGGGTTGGTGCCCCTCACGCACTGCAGGTCTGCTTGCTCATGCAGGGCAAGAGCATCATCACTCATCTGCTTCTCCCTGTGGTCTGCTCGTTTCCTTAGGGGAGGAGTGTTGTTCATCCAGCAGAGGTCTGCGTTCTAACTTATACCAGCTTAATCCATATATTTTTCTTGTCCTTCCCTTATATAAATAAATATGATTCTCAAATTCTTAGATATTTGAGCTTCTACTCGTATTTGACTATGTGCAAACAGTACAACATGAATGCAGAGGCCACACCTAAGTAAACTGCTAATAACTAAAGATAATATTTAGGTCTTAAAAGCATCAAAATACACATATACATTTAAAACAGCACTTAAAATTAAAGACATAGGTATATGTCTTAGTTATTCTTTTCTCATTGCTGGGACAAATACCCAACACTCAAAATGAAGGAAGGAAAGGTTTATTTAGCTCACAGTTACTGGAGGTTTCAAGACACTGGAGGAGAGGATAGGGTGCTGCTGTGTCCAGGATGACCCTCTCCACCTCTCTGAGAAAGCGCATGCTAGCCAGTTTAATGGTTCATGCCTCTCTGGCCCAACCTCTCAGGCCCTCCCTGGTCCTCTGGCCCCACCTATCAAACCACTTGCTCCTCCAGCCACATCTGTTCCATAACTTACATGAGACTAGGGGAGACAACTAGACACAAACCATATCATTCTGCCCCTGGACCCCCAAAGTCTCATGCACATCTCCTTGTCCAAAAGGTATTTTAGTCTATTTCTAAGAGTTGCCAAAGTCTCAACAGTTTCATCATTACTGAAAAGTCCAAGTCCCAAGTCTCCTCTAAGATCCAAGGCAAACTCTCAACTGTGAGGCCCTGTACAAATAAAAAGTTAAATACAACCAACATGGCTGGCCAAATAGCTCAGCAGATTAAAGCACCTGCAAGCAGGCGCAGGGGCCAGGTGTTCAATCTGGGACCTGCACTGCCAGCCCTGCCCCTGGGGCACACTGAGGCAGCAATTGAGACTGGGTATGGTGGCAAGCTCCTGTAATCCTAGCTCTTGGGAGGCTATAAACTGGCAGATCACTATGAGTCCAATCTAATAATGAGACCCTGAACACTTGTAGACCCTTACCTAAAAGTACAAAAAAAAAATTCAGCCAACATTCAAAGGCATAAGATGCACATTGCCATTCCAAAAGGTATACACGGGAGCAGGGAGATGGCTCAGTAGAATAAGCGCTTGCTTGACCAAAAGGTATACACAGAAGGATGCAAACCGTTGGGGCCAAAACAAGTGCAAAATGCAGCAAGGCAAACATTAAGCCCCATAGTTCCATGTGGAACATCCCAAGTAATCTGTGACAAATTGTGAGTTTCACATAGTGCCACCCTGATGGCACTTCTGGTGGTTGTAGCTCCTACAACTTCTCTCTTGGGCTTTCTTTGCTCCTTCTTTGCAGTTTCCTTTAGATGATCCATGTTCCTAATTTCTGGGGTTTCCACTGAATAGGCTTCTCACTCACAGCATCACATACTACCCTCTCAGGGGCTCACTGCCTGGTCCCCCAGGCCTTCTGAAATCAAGGTGGAAGCCTTCTTAACCTCAGAACTCCTGCATTCTGCATGTGCCTAAAACCAGTGCCATGTGGATGATGCCAAGGGCTGCTGCCAACTGGAATAGTAGGCAGGATTTCCTCTCTCTTGGCTATAGGGGTTGAGTGCCTAGATCGCTGAGCACTCTGACCTTGATTCCAAGGAACAAATTCTCTATGCTGGTGTCTTTCTGGAATCTGGTGTGGTCGCTGCCTCCATTCTGAAACCTGGTATAGCCACCACCTGAATTCTGGAACATGGGACTTTGTGGATTTCTCTTCAAAGCGAAGTCCCTCACCCTTGTGATTCTGAGGCTGCAAAGGGCAAGAAACTTCCACCTTCTATGATACCCTCAGCTCTTCTTTTTTCCTCTCCTGGTCCCCCTGGGCAATGGACATCTCAGCTCTGTCTTTGCAGTCTTCTAGCCAAACTCACAATATTTCAGATCATTCTGCTGGGCTCTTTGTTCTTCATTCTCAACATAAATCTAAGCGCCCCCAACAGTAGCCATGCCACTGCCCTAATATTTCACTGCTTTGAGATTTCCTTTGGAAGATTAATCAGTTCTCCATGTTTTTTTTTTTTTTATTTGTTTGTTTTTGGTGGAATTAGGGATTGAACTCAGGCCCTTGTGCTTGCTGGCAAATGCTTACTCTACTGAGCCATCTCCCCAACCCCAGAGCAACTTTATTTGAGGTGTTTTGTTTTGTTTTATTTGTGGTACCAGGAGCTGAACTCAGGACCCTGCATTTGCCAGGCAGGCACTTATTCTATTGAGCTATCTCCCCAGCCCAGTCCTCCATGTTTAATCTCGGTCTCAGGCAGTCTCTGGATATGGGTAAAATTCAGACAAACTTTCTGCCAAGCCAAAACACAAGTGATCTGGAGTCTAACAACCAATGCAGTACTTCTTCCCAGCAGAAACCTCCCCAGCCTGGTCTTTACAGGTAGGCTTTCTATCAGTCTGAGCTCTGACCAGAATCTCCCCTACAGAATAGCTGAAGCTTTTCAGTTTAAGAGATGCTTGTTTGGCTCACCTCTTCAGTGGGTTTGGTCTACAGCCCTCTGCCTCCTGGGCAGTAGTGGTATAGACGAAGGGCCTAGGTGCAGGCAAGCTGCACATTGTTGACTAGGACACAGAGAGAAAAGGATGGATCAGAAAAGCATGTCTTCCAGGTCTCTGCCTCTTCCAACCAGGCACTTCCTGTGAACTCAAGACTTTTGGAGGATATTTAAGATAGAAACAAACTGAGCTGAGCATGGTGACACCTGCCTGTAATCCCAGCACTCAGGAGGTGGAGGCAGGAGGATCACTGGGAGTTTGAGACCAGCCTAGGCTGCAAAGTGAACTCAAGGCCAGCCTGAACTCTATAGCAAGACCCTGTCTCAAAAAGACCAAAAGAAAAAATATATATATATATAAGCAAACCATAGCATATCATGTTCATGAACTAGAACATTCATCATTTCTGTGATGTCAATAATCCCCAGTTTGGTCTATAAAGCCAATGGAATCCCAATCAAAGTTTCCATGTGCTAATTTACACATATTTTAATCAATTGATTCTAAAATTTATATGGAGAGGTAAAAGCCTACAGTAGTCAAAACAATTCTGAGAAAGAACAAAATTGGAGGATTCTTACTAGGATTCTTACTATTCTTACTATAATATTTATATTATAATCCTACAATATTCAAGGCAATAGAGTGCTGGGAAAAAAAAAAAACACTGAAAATCAAATAGAATAACCACTCAGGAAATATATCAACATAAATATAGTCAACATTTCTTAAAAAGTAGAAGAATAGAAAACACCTTTTCAACAAATCATGCTCGATAACTAAAAATTCACATGCAAAAGCAAATCTTTACAGTTATCTTATATAAAAATTAACTCAGGAGTTGGCCAGATAGCTCATTGGACTTAAAGCACCTGCTTAGGCAAAGCACAGTGGCCAGGGTTTTCATCCCCAATGTACTCTGTGGTCCCACCCCCGGGGAACGCACTGAGAGAGCAATTGAGACTGGGCATGGTAGTGTGTGCCTATAATCCCAGCACTTGGAAGTCTGTAAACAGAAGGATCACTACAAGTCTGATCTACGTAGTGAGACCCTGTACACCCTGTCCTAAATACATTTTTTTTTCTAAATACATTTTTTAAAAAATTTAACTCATGAAGCAAATTGTAAAAAATAAAGCTGTAAAAATAAAAAAAAAAAACTTAGTAGACACACAGAGAAACATCTGTATAATCTGAGGTTTGACAATTTGTTTTTAAAGATGACACCAAAAGCATAATTAATAAAAGAAAATATATTTTAGATCTTATCAAATTAAAAAGATTACAAAGACTTGCTATTGATTAGGAAAGAGCCCTGTAAGTCACACACTTCATAAAATATTCATATCGTAAATATGTAAGAGCTTGCCAAGGAGATAGCTCAGTGGTGTAAGTGCCAGCCTGACAAGTGCAAGGTTCTGAGTTCGATCCCTGGTACAGCAAAAGATAAAATAAATTAAATTTAAAATGTGATCATTTTAAAACCATTTGAGTTGGTGAAATTATCAACAGATGCTTTACCAAAGAATTTTTTTTTTTTTTTAATTTTAGGACAGGGTATACAGGGTGCTCAGCGTCTCACTGGGTAGATCGGAGTTATAGTGATCCTCCTGTTTACAGCTTCCCAAGAGCTGGGATTAGAGGTATGTGCCACCACGCCCAGTTTCAATTGCCATTTCAGGGCACCCCAGGGGCAGGGACAGGACAGCAGACCAGGGATTGAACTCCTGGCCTCTGCATCTGCTTGAAGGTGCTTTAATCCACTGAGCTATTTTGGCCAGCCCCTTACTGAAGAAATTTTAAATAGTGAACACATGACAAGACAGTATAACCTGACACTAGGGAAATATAAATTAAAACGACAGGGAGACACCCTGCCTATCAGGATGGCTGACATAAAAAAGGGACGACACCAAATGCTGACAAGCATGCCTGTGAAGAATAACCACTTGGGTTGCTGAAGTAATTTAAAATGGGTGAGGCCAGGAATATAGCTCAGCGGCTCAAGTGCTTGCCTGGAAAGTGCAAGATCCTGAATTCCATCCTGGTTCCCCCAAAAAGAGAAAAGAAAAAGTATGGCCATTTTGGGGAAAAAAATGTAGCAACTACTTATAAAATTAAATGTATATTTACCACATAGTATACCAATCATGCCTAGGTGCCCATCAGAATGAACATCTGCAATCATTTCATTACCATACAGATTGTAAGACAGAAGACTACATTCTTCTTCACAAAGAGCGACAAACATTAGTTTTCTTTGCTTGTCCAATATGACAAATCATCTGCTTAAATTTCCGAGCTCCTTTTACCTCAGTGCTTCTCTGCCAATAGAATAATAATAACGTGAAACTTCATTGGGAGGTGGGCATGGTGGCACATGCCTGTCATCCCAACACTCAGGAGGTTGAGGCAGGAGGACAGCAGTGAGTTCAAACTCAGCCTGTGCTACAAAGTGTGTCAAGGACCGTGCAGCCCTGGTCTCAGAGCGGCTTGGCCTGTGGGTGGGAGCCCCAGAGGTCTGTGCTATACAAAATGACAAAGACAAGGAGAAAAATGCAATCTCAGGATTCAAGTACACCAGTAAGTGCAGAGGACACTAGCTCAGCTGAAATAAATGAGTTAACAGATATGGAAGCAAAGGAACAACAGCAGAAAGGTATAGAGGAACTCAGAGGACTATTAATTCCTCTGAAATAGAAAAAAAGAAATATCTGAATACATAGCATCTGAAATAAAGAATCAAATGCAGAAACATCAGAGGGAAAACCAATGCTCACTCAGAACAAGTGCAGAGAGCACTATTCCAGCTGAAATGCATGAATTAACAGTGTCTGAAGCAAAGAAACAACAGCAGAAAGGTCATGAGGAACTCAAAGCAGAAATAATTTCAGATATCAAAAAGGAATTCTTTGAAAAAAAAGAATTATTTGAAATCATAGCACCTGAAATACAAAAACAAGTCTGAAATATACAGAGGAAACACAATTTGCAAGAAACTCTGCAGAAAAAGAATTAATAACTACCTCTAAAGGAGACATGGGTAAAAAAATAGAGGAGATCAGAAATATGATGGATTCCTTGAATGAGCAATACAGAAAAGAAATAGAACGCATGAAACAGAGTCAAAGAGATATAGAAGAACTAAAAATATCAATCACGACTCTGCGAAACCATTTGAGTGAAAGCAAAGACAGAGTTTCAGATCTTGAAGACGCTGGTGCAGCTAGTGAAAAGGTGAGAAAGGATCTCTTAACAAAACAAGAATGCAGGAACAAATAATCCATCACCTACAAGATGACACCAGAATGAACAATGTGAGATTAATTGGTTTCAATGAGAATGAAGGAGTCAATACAAATGACAAAAAGAATCTGGGGAGAGGTAAGCACAGAAAACTTCACAAATATGAGGAAACAATCCAACAGTCACGTACCTGAAGCATACACAACACCAAATAACTTCAACAGAAGTAAAAACACATCAAGACATACAATAGTCAAGATCCCAGAAATCCAACACAAAAATAATATACTGAAAGCTGCTAGAGAGAAGAAGCACATCACATTCAAAGGAAAACCCATCAGAATTACAGGCAATTTCTCTGCACAAACCATGAAGGCAAGGAGAGCATGCAGCAGAGTTCTTTAAGTCTTGCATGAAAACAAATTCCAGCCCAGATTATTATACCCTGCAAAACTCTCTTTCAAGTTTGATGGAGAAGTGAAACACTTCCACGAAAAAGAACAACTAAAGAATTTTATGATGACAAAGCCATCCCTTCACAAGCTGCTGAAAGATGTTCTAGAGAGAGACGACAATGATCAGAACTCCATGCAAGAGAATGGAAGGAACCCACTAAACAGGACAATCAATTAAACACAGGTTACAAAGGAGTAAATATCATGACAAACATGTCAACACATTTCAATTATAACCATCAATGTAAATGGACTCAATTCACCAATTAAGAGAAATAGACTGGCACAGTGGATTAGGAAACAAAATCCAACAATATGCTGTATACAAGAAACACACTAAAAAAAGACATTCATAGGCTAAAAGTCAAAGGATGGAAAAAAAATACTACATGCCCCAACACCTCAGAAAAAAAAGCAGAAGTAGCAATTCTCCAACAGTCTCAACTTCAAACCAAGAAGGATCAAACAACACAAAGAAGGCCACTATATATCAGTTAGGGGAAAAATTCAAGAGCAAGAGGTAACACTCATAAATATCTATGCACCAAACACAGGAGCACCGAACTATATAAGACAAATCTTAATGGACATGAAAATCCTAATATCTAAGACCACAACCTTAACAGGAGACCTTAACACACTCTTATCTCAAAAAGATAGATCAGCCAGACAAAAAATTAGCAAGCAAGTAGCAGAACTGAACCTGAACTTGGAACAAATGGACCTGGTGGACATTTTCAATGTTCCACCCAACCACAGCTGAATACACATTTTTTTCAGCTGCACACGGGTTATTTTTGAAAATAGACCACATACTAGTCCAGAGGTCATGTGTAAGTATATGTAAGAAACCAGAAATTATCCCATGCATATTATCTGACCACAGTGCAATGAAACTGGAACTAAATGACAAAAGAAACCAGAAAAATCCGCTAAATTCATGGTAATGAAACAACACCCTACTCTGCTATCAATGGGTCACAACATTGTAGAAATTCAGCAATATCTACAATTCAATGAAGATTCAAGCACAACTTACTGGAATTTATGGGATGCAATGAAAGCAGTTCTTAGAGGGAAAATCATAGCTATGAACTCACACATTAGGAAAACAGAACAGGAACAAATAAACACCCTAATGTTACACCTCCGACAACTAGAAAAAGAAGAGCAAACGAAACCCAGAGCACAAAGAAGGGAAGAAATCATAAAGATTAGAGCAGAAATTAATTCAATTGATAAGAAGATGACAATTCAAAGAATCCCCAAATCAAAAAGTTGGTTCTTTGAAAGACTAAATAAAGTTGATAAGCCTCTAGCCAAGCTCATCAAAAAGAGGAAAGAAAAAATTCAAGTACATGGAATAAGGGATGAAAAGGGCAAAAACAGCACAGACCCAGTGGAAATTCAGAAGATTATTAATAGTTACTTCAAGAATCTTTACGCTCACAGAATAGAAGACACAGAAGAAATGGACAGATTCTTCGAAAGGTACAAATTACCAAAACTGAACCAAGAAGATACAACAACTCTCAATAAGCCAATAACAGCCAATGAAATATAAAATGTAATAAAAAGCCTACCAACAAAGAAAAGTCCAGGTCTTGATGGATTCACAACTGAATTCTACAAGAAATTTATAGAAGATATAATCCCTACACTCCTCAAACTCTTCAATGAAATTGAAAAGGAAGCAGTCCTCCCAAAATTATTTCTGGAGGAAAGCATTTTACTGATTCCAAAACCAGGGAAAGACATAACCAAAAAAGGAGAACTACAGGCCATTCTCCCTCATGAACATAGATGCAAAAATACTCAATAAAGTCCTAGAAAATAGAATACAGCAAATCATCAAGAAGATCATACACCATGACCAGGTAGCATTTATCCCAGGGATGCAAGGATGGTTCAATATTCAAAAATCTATAAATGTAATACACTACATTAATAGACTGAAATCTAAAAACCACATGATCATCTCAATTGATGCAGAGAAAGCTTTTGACAAAGTCCAACACTCATTCATGTCCAAAGTCCTACAGAAAATTGGAATAGATGGACCCTACTATAACTTGATAAAAGCCATCTATGACAACCCAAAAGCTCATATAATCCTCAATGGGGAAAAACTGAAATCTTTTACTCTTAAATTAGGTACAAGACAAGGATGTTCTCTATCACCCCTGCTAGTCAATATAGTTTTGGAATCATTCACAACACCAATTAGAAAGGAGGGAGAAATAAAAGGAAGAAGAATAGGTAAAGAAGAAGTTAAATTATCACTATTTGCACAAGGCATGATACTTTACTTGGAAGACCCTAAAAATTCCACCAAGATACTACTAGAACTGATATGGAAATTAAGTAGCATAGCAGGATACAAAGTCAGTACTCAAAATTCAGTAGCATTCCTCTACACAGATAACAAGCACAGGGAAACAATAGAAACAATAGCTTTTACAATAGCACCGCGGAAAATGAAATACCTTGGAATTCACTTAACCAAGGAAGGCAAAGATCTTTTCACAGAAGATTACAACACCCAAGAAAAGAGATTATAGAGGATTTCAGAAAATGGAAAGATATTCCATGCTCCTGGATAGGAAGAACCAACATCATGAAGATGGTCATACTCCCAAAATTGCTGTACAGACTTAATGCAATCTCTATCAAACTGTACCAACATACCTCCCAGACCTAGAGAAATCATTCCTAAAGTTTATTTGGAACCACAAATGACCTAGAATAGCAAAGGCAATCTTGGCCAATAAAGACAAGGCAGGAGGCATCATAATTCCTGACTTGAAATTATACTACAAAGCAACTGTGATAAAATCAACATGGTATTGGCAACGAAATAGACCTGAGTATCAATGGAATAGATTAGAAGATGCAAAAGCATCTACGAACACACTCAGCCATCGATCTTCGACAAAGGGGCCAAACATACTCACTGGAAGAAAGATGACCTCTTTAACAAATGGTACTGGAAAACCTGGCTCTCTCCATGCTGAAAACTAAAACTTGACCCAGGTCTATCACCATGCACCAAGCTAAAGTCAAAATGGATTAAAGTTCTAAACATTAAAACAGAAACAATCTCCTAAAAGAAAAGTCTCGAAGACATAGGGGTAGGTAAAGAGTTCATGAACAAACATATATTTGCATGGGAAACACTTGAAAGAATCAACAACTGGAATCAAGTCTTCTTGAGGAGTTTCTGCACGTCAAAAGAAATTGTCAACAAAGTGAAAAGACAACCCACAAATTTTGAAAAAGTCCTAACTAATAAGCAATCAGACAAAGGTCTGCTGTCTAGAATATATAAAGAACTAAGATATAACAGGGCCCTCAAATTTAAAGACCCAATTCAGAAATGGGCATCTGAGATGAATACACACTTCTCAGAGGACGAAATTAAAGAAGCGAATAAATATATGAAAAAATGCTCCACATCGCTAGCCATCCATGAAATGCAAATAAAAACAACACTGAGATACCATCTCACTCCAGAAAGAATGGCTATCATAAGGAAATCAACCAACAGCAAATGTTGTCAAGGTTGTGGGGAAAAGGGAACATTTCTCCACTGCTGGTGGGAATGTAGACTGGTACAACCATTGTGGGGGTCAGTGTGGAGACTCCTCAAAAGAGTAGGACTGGAGGCCAGGCATGGTGGTGCATGCCTGTAATCCTAGCACTCGGGAGGCTGAGGCAGGAGGATTGTGAGTTCAAGACCAGCCTGAGTTACAAAGTGGGCTTAAGATCAGCCTGAACTGCATAGTGAGACCTGTCTCAAAAAGACAAAAAAAAGAGTAGGATTAGAAATCCCATTCAAGCCAGCTATCCCCCTCCTGGGAACTGAAAACATTATATCATAGTGATATATGTGTACCTATGTTTATAGCAGCACAATTTGTGATAGCAAAATCTTGGAAACAACCAAGATGTCCGTCACATGAGGAATGGTTGAAAAAGATGTGGTATTTCTATATAATGGAGTATTACTCAGCTATAAAGAATGATAAACTTAGGGCCGGTGGTATAGCTCAGCTGACTAAGCGCTTGCTTAGGTAAGTGCAGCAGCCAGGGTTCAATTCCTGGTTCTGCATGCCGGGCCGGCCTCACCTTCGGGTGTGCTGAGCTGGTGATGGAGTCCGGGTGTGGTGGTGCACGCCTGTAAGCCCAGCCCTAGGGAGGCAGGAAGCAGGAGGATCACTATGAATGTGGGCTGCATAGTGAGACCCTGTCAAAAAAAAAAAACCTTAAAAAAAAAAAAAAGAATGATAAACTTGAAGCATTTATATTGAAGTGGATGCCACTTGAACATATACTCGTAAGTGAAATAAACCATATGCACATGTTCAAATATCATATAGTCTCCATAGTATAAGAAATCAAAAGAAGAAATACAAATAGAAATGTACAACAACTAAAGACAATTGAGTCAGATAGGGCAAACTGAACGGCATATGCTGCAGGGTACTAAGCAACTTTTCTTCTGGATGGTTAACAACCTAAGTTCACAGATCAAAATTGGGGAAATAGAAGAGCCACAAGGCCAGCCAACATTTTGACCTTAGCCTTTCAAGGTCAGCAAAGACTCAGGGCATAGGAGAACCTATACTGTAACATCATGAAATTCAGTTGTGCCCCAAATTTTCTGAACAAGATTATGGAGCCAGAGAGGAAAGAGATTGATGATGTATAGTGTGCCTAGGGAGAGTCACATGGAGAGAAAACTTTCTCTCAGGCTCTCATAGAGAGCAAACTGGTCAGGCATTGGCTGTGACTCATCCGCATGGATGACACAGTCAAAGGATCTACAGAATAAGGTACAAGATTACAAAATAAACTCTAAGGGGACTTTACTGACCTAATCAAAAACAAAAGCTACATCTTTTTATATATTGGTCTTGATCTATCTTGGTCTTAACCATCCAGCAGAAAAGTACTAAAATGAGGTATATAGCATGGGGCCATAACAATAAGTTGAGCTGTAAATGGCTATAGTCAACAACTTCTTCAGACAGATAACTCTATTATTGTGGAATGCTGGACTGTATTGGATTGTATCACCGAGTTCAGGCACCTAAATTGGTTTAATGACAATGGAGTGTCCATCTTTGACAGGTCTAGACCAAAAAAGGGGGGATACAAAGGAAGAATCATGATGTGTGTGTATAAACAGCACATTTAGGATAAATATGTTGTACTTCTGCATAATTCTGTGAGAAGCAAGATTTGCACTAACAGTGGTTGGACAAGATATTATGTCGGCTTCTAGTACTATGGACAGACACTGGGGAGATAACCAGCTGTAGACAAATAAGGTAGGTATATAACTGCACTCTCTTCATTCACTGATTAGAGACATCTGCTATAATAATGTCTGTAAGTATAATATGTATGCACCTTGTACGACACCGAAACATTTTGAAAACATATTTGTAATGTAATGTATTGATTTGTCGAATCTGTCCTGTTAATTTATCTTGAAACTGTCTCACTGCTATTCATTCTTCAATAAAAATAAAAATAAAATAATAATAATAATAATAATGATGATGAAAACAAAGTGTGTCAAGGCCAGGCTGAACTGCATAGCAGAAGTCTTTCTCTCTCTGTCTGTCTCTCTCTCTCTAACTTTCATGTTTTTATCGAACATAAAAATGAGATCCGTAGGAATTAAATGATATGGTCTCATGCACACAACTACTTATGGGAGAACCCAAACTAAAACTTAACTTTCCCATCCTATGTTATTTAGTTAATTTAAGGCTGTTGAGTGTGTGTGCGCGTGTGCGTGTGTGTGTGTGTGTGTGTGTGTGCATGTGTTTGTGTGTATGTGAGAGACAGAGAGAGAGAGAGAGAGAGAGAGAGAGAGAGAGAGAGAGAGAGAGAGAGAAGAAAGATACAAAGAAAAATGAAACAGCTAAGAAGGGAGGGAAAAAGTAGAAGTGTGTTTCAAGGTTGTCAGCACAGCTCTTGCATTGCCCTGGAATGCTCACAGCCATGTTTGCCAGAACAGGTGGCTCACTAGCTACAAAACCAAAGAACCTGTTCATCTTGGAGCCACCTTTAGAGAGCACCCTCTATGTAATCAGCCTCCATCCCTTCATTATCAGCAGCTCCATTTCACTGGCTCAGCCCTCAGATTCTCCCACAGAAGCTAGAAATGCTTCATCTGGGCTGCAGTCTGAGAATCCCTGCCCACAGTGCGGCTGCTCTCCTCTCTTCTACTACTCCAAGTCCTACAGTAGCAGTTCTCACCTTTCAATAATTACACACGAAAACCATTCACAGTCATCTGATTGACTTCTCCAAATTTTAAGGAAAATGCCTCTGATCTAGTGAACAAAACCCAAACAAGATCCTCACAGGGATGCACTTCATATTTGAGCTCAGTAGCATCTATGCAACTCTTCTTTTTAATCCTGTTCGTATTTATTAATGTGGCACTGATAAAACAAGCAACTTCCCTGGAGTTTAACTCTCCCAACAAGAACAGACCACTAATACTAGTATTTCAAGAAGAATACCTGGGCTGAGGAGATAGCTCAGGGGCTTAAGCACCTGCTGGGCAAGTACAGAGTCCTGAGTCCAGTCCCTGGTACCAAAAATAAAAAAGACGAACACAAAAATCTATTCTCATTTTTCCATATTTTTTAGTGTTTTGGTTTACACAGTTTTAAACAGATATCCATCTCCACAAAACAGACCTTTGTTCTCTAGTGAGGGCACCTGTGGTCTACCAACACACATGACAGGAACTTGGGACAGCAAGTAATGTAACCCCACAAGGTTGTAAACTTTTAACATGACTGTGTGATTGTTAGTGATACTTGTCATGACTGTTCTGTGGTGCTCCAAGATGGACTGTGGTGACAATAGGATGCTGTTAGGGGCACAGTGCTAACTTGCCCTCCTATGCCTACCCCAGAGTCCAGTCAAAGTCTCTGGATCTTAGTTACTTTTCTCCCATTGCTGGGACAAAATACCAGACATCCAAAATTAAGGAAGGAAAGGCTTATTTAGCTCACGGTTCGTGGAAGTTTCAGTTCTTAATCAACTGGCTCCAAGGAGGAACAGTGAGGCACAGTTCAAGGAGGACAGCAAAGCAGCAAGAGCAAAATGCAGGGGGAGCAAACTGTGGGGAGAGCAAACCTCTTTTCCTCCCTTATCTTATGAGCAGCCTACCCGCCCTAGGGCGGGTGTGGCACTCAAGGGTCTCCCTGCCTTCCTCCTGCACAGATGCAGGATGGTTACAAACTAAGGATGCTGGCTGACTAGATAGCTCAGCAATCTGAAGTGCCTGCTTCAGCAAATGAGGAGGGACTGGTTTGATCCCCCTCACCCCATTCCAGGCCAGCCCCACCCCCAGGGTGGGCTGAGCCTGGCCACAGGAAAAAAAAAAGAGGGGTGTCAATGTTTGGGTCTGCCAAATAGCTCAGAGGATTAAAATGCCTTCTTAGGCAGATGAAGCAGCCAGGGTTCAATCCCCCACTGTGCTGTGCTGGCCCCACCCCTGGGGCATGCTGAGACAGAAATTGAGACTGGGCATGTTGGCTCAGGTCTGTAATCCCAGCACTTGAGAGGCTGAAAACAGGAGAATCACTACAAGTCCAATCTACATAGTGAGACCCTGTACACACTGTACACACAAAAACAAAACAAAGAGCCGGGCGTGGTGGCGCATGCCTGTAATCCCAGCACTAGGGAGGCTGAGGCAGGAGGATTGTTGTGAGTTCGAGACCAGCCTGAGCTACAAAGTGAGCTTAAGGCCAGCCTGAACTGCACAGTGAGACCCTGTCTCAAAAAGACAAAAAAAAAAAAAAAAATACAAAACCAAAGTGAGGACGCTGGCCTCCTGATGAGTCACTTATGAACCTTTTAAACTTCTCAAGATGACACAATGAACAGCACCCAAAGGCATGAGGGCGTGTCCTTTTCACCTAGGATGTAGAACCGCTGAGTGACTTAGGGAAGCTTCTCAAGTTGACACCATGTATCACCCATTACACTTTGCACAGCTACATACATTTGTGTGATCTGGTGAGTAAAACAGTACCAACGATTGAACTTCAAGCCACCTGTATGTGTATGCACCTGTGGAGACAAGAATCTATTGCTATAAAGCAGACATGTAAGTTGTCTTATTTAATTAACTTATGCTTGTGTTATTTCATAAATAATTTAATAAACTAAAAGTTCTTTAGGAGTAATATAGAACTACAGACATAGATCTAATACTTGTTTTGCTCATAGTATTATATTTACACATACAACATCCTTAATGGTAGAAAAATAAATACCTGCTTATTTATTATTTTTCAAGATGCTGTGCATGAAGTTGCAATCAATCATTTCATTTCAATAAATTCTTATCTATGCCTCTTCACTAAACTTTCTTAAGACCCACTTGCCCCCCAGAAAAATATCGCTTGCTTCACAATCATTTCATATTCATGTCATCATTTTTTGGCAGAACTTACATTGGTGAAATGCTGTATTTTCAAGGTCGAAGCAGAGAGTGTAGTTAGAATCAAAATCTTCTGATAAGAACTTGGAGACCTCGCTAAGAACTGCAATCATTTCCATCAAATCAGATATCTAATGCATTAGTTTCACAAAGACAAGGTCAAATACTCTGCTAGTTTTATGTTTATGTTGCCTGCCTTAAACAACTAGTGTTAGAAATATCTTTATAAGAAATTTTGTTAGTTACATGCAATTAACTATGTTATATATTTCATATGTGGTCCAAGGTAATTCCTCTTCAGTCAGTGCTGCCCGAGAAAACCTAAAGGTCAGACACCCAAGCTTTAATTGGTACATAGCTTCAGTTTAGGAAGATGAAAATGTTCTGAAAGATCAACAGTGATGTGAATATACTTAGCACCACTAAATTGTTAGGTATATGTTATTGCTATTAACAAAAAAGTTCACAGGTGTGGCTTAATAAAGGGTAGAGGGATGTTTTAAGAGAAAGGCAAACACAGGCTGAAAATACTGTACATGGAGAAGGAGGGGAAATGAAAATGTCTCCATGTTATTAAAAATTAATGGATCCTCAAGGGACAACTTTGTTCTGGAGTTATTTGATTAATCTGATTCTTCATGGCAGGTCAGAACTCAATTACTTGAACTATTTTTGTACTAGAAAAGTAATATTTGTTCTTTTCTTATTCAGATACATTAATAAAATATAGGTTGCCTTCCTCCCTGGACACTCATACTCAAGGGTAACAATTACTGTGTTTCATAGTTGCTCTTCTGGAAATTGTAAATGCATATTTATATATACGTATTTTTATAAACATGATTCATTTGTGCTCTTCTACAATCTGCATTTTCACTTTATAATACATCTTGGACGTCTTTCCATATTGTCACCTTTTTGAAAAAGCTATATGCTGTTCAGCTGGACACATGTAAATTACTTACCTACTCACCTACATAAAAGCCTTGTGACTACTTGGGGGGAAAGATCTTGAAACTGAGTAAAATATACCATAAACAACATTGATAATCATGACACAATTTGTGACTGAATAAAGTATTCCATGTCAGGTTTCTTTCTCCAAGCTGCAATAAATAACATGATGTGGAACATCTATTCTTGAAATCTGTGCTGAGCATTTTCTATATCAATTTGAAGTCAAAGAAGTAATTTAGTGGGGAGACTATAAGTACCCAAATAACAGGGCCAAAAGCATTATAGCTTGGAATATTTTTCTGACCTAGAAGAGTGAAAATACCAGAGTTGGAAAATATATGAAACCCTTGAAAAGCTGAGCATGGGTACAAAACATCTATGAAGAAGTGAAAAGTATAATCAAAATATTTTCATGGAACTACCTAAGGAAGAGAAACAATGAAATCTCATTTTTGCCTTCTAACATTTTTTTTTGAAAGTCCAATAAAGCTCTAAGGAGAAAGGATATTTCTGAGTGATTCACATCATATAAAAATTCAGCTAAATTTCATAATACTTTAATAAAGTAAATATATACTTAACACAATCTATCCATCCATCCAAATGTTTAGATCATCTTTAAGCAATTAATCTTTTATTTAAGGTTAGCAGGATATATTAAGAACTTCCAAAGGTTACAAAAATCCATGCTTGATGGGTAGTTAGTACCAACCCTTTTTATAAGAAATAGCAGTGGTTATTATTTACAAGTTGGGTGGCATGCTAACAATATCCATTCATTAGAAATAGTCTGAAATGATAGCAGCAGAAATAAAAGTTGCAAACTCCTGAAAGCCCCTTTTCATAAAGCAATGAGAATGATAGAGTCATGGCGTAGGGGTGAGGATTGGCCAAATCCTAGGTCTGAAACCTGTCAGTCCTCAAAAGCTGAATTTGTATTTCTCTTAAGGCAGCTAGGAACTTAATAATAACCTTGCTAAAAACCATGATTTTTCACTTGGTCCTACCATTCATTGTCCAATCAACAATCAGAAAGAAAGTAAATTTTGATCTTCATTTTTTTTAAACTCTGGGTTCTACATACAAGCACGTCTGTCTCGTAGTCCTTAACCTATCTTGCTTATTTCATCAAATGTTAAGATTGAGGACATCAGGATAAGAGATTTATGCATACAGTAGTCTCCAGTCATTGCTTTGAACCAGTGATCACCTGAATTCCAGTAAAACCAGAGCCCAACATGACTGAAACCACTACAGGCAGAGATAATTATGTAATGAAAATGCAACGCCCTCTCAAGCCATTGTGTTTCCAAAGCTTCAAAACCAGCACTGAGAGGATGATGGGCCTGACTCTGACTCCATTAATTCACGGCAGGTCAGAACTCGATTATTTGAATTATTTTTGTACTAGAAAAGTAATATTTTGTTCAGCTAGTCCTTCAAAATCAGCCTCCTGTGTTTCTGGGTGGAGCAGTCTAATTTTTTTTTTTTTTTTTTATTGAGGTAGGAAATTAGGGCTGAGGCAAATCAGACAACCAACACAGAAAAATATGTCAGAAGTCATCAAAACAGCTAACCACATAGGAAATATAAAGTACATGTGTTGGTATATAAGTTTGGATCTACCTAGGTCTTAACCATCCAGCAGAAAAGCATAAATGTATAAAAATGAAGTATACATCGTGAGCCCATAATATTAAGCTGAGCTGTAAATGGATATGGTCGACAATTTCTTTAAATAACTCCCTATGGTTGCAGAATGCTGGACTGTGTT
>PVKA01015016.1:0-51078 GCA_004027165.1 Ctenomys sociabilis
TATACTTCATTTTTATACTTTTATACTTTTCTGCTGGATGGTTAAGACCCAGATAGATTAAAACTTATATATCAACACATGAACTTTATATTTCCTATGTGGTCATTGAAGTCTTCTCAGGGTTTATCTTGTAGTCCTGTACATTATTCTGTAGTTCCTTTGTCTGTGTCATCCATGTGGATGAGTCACGGCCAATCCTCCCTTTTCTTCCCTCAAAGAGAGGCCACTTGTTCATTTTTCAGCTGCTCTGCATGTTCAGAATTTTCATCAGAACTGTATTTACATTCAAATGATACAGATTTGTAGTTTGAATAATATGTTCTAGGATTTTGGGTTTAGTTGTCACCTGTCTCTAAAATTCTCCTTTGCCTTGTTATCTGCACTCTTTTCATTACCAGCTTCTGTTCACCATGTCCAGTATAGGCTGTCTGTCTGTGTTTGTGGGAAATAGTTATTACTAGTGAAAGGTTAAAGATCAACTCAAATAATACCATCCCACATCTGGGAACATACTTACATTGTTAAATTGTTTACTTATCTTGCTTTTTCTCCCTCTTTACAAAGAAGGAAAGCAGTAATACTTTCTCAGTATTTCTTTGATTCAGTGGTGAACTATACATTTTAGTATGAAATTAGATGGATGATCTGTTAAACGTAATTTGTTTTATTTATGATGGAAACAGGGAAATTTCATTTTGCTAAGCATTTCTCGAACCTAGGCAGTATGTAGTCATGACAGATATGTTTCTGGTTTGAAGTAATACAGAGTCCCTGAAATGGTAAAACACTTTTCAGCAAATATACTTAGTTGCAGTATATATTTGCCCAACCTATTGAAGAATATTTAATCTTTTTCTAAGTATCTCCATGATTTTTTTTGGGGGGGTATGACTGTCCCCTTTTTTTATTTTGTCATACTGAGGATTGAACTCAGGACCTGTGCTTGCCAGGCAGGCACTTTTCCTACTGAGCTGTCTCCCCAGCTGTTACTTTTATTTATAATCTGGGTTTTTTTTTCCCTCTTTTACAAAATAGCACTCTTTCCTCTTTTGGGGAAAATTCAGGAATGTGGATAATTTGGATTTAAAATACTTATAAATAATCACTCCTTAGTTTTAAGTCCATTTGATAAAGCAAAGCACAAATGAGGATGAGGCCAGGCACAATATGGAGTTCCTTTACTAATGAAGCAGAGGACTTTC
Source organism: Ctenomys sociabilis (assembly GCA_004027165.1). NCBI lineage: Eukaryota > Metazoa > Chordata > Mammalia > Rodentia > Ctenomyidae > Ctenomys > Ctenomys sociabilis. The sequence goes on from PVKA01015016.1 coordinate 1,203, forward strand.
CTAGGTAAGAAAAAAATACAGAAGGCCCTTTCTTTTCTTCTAGCTCTGTTCTTTGGGAGATTCAGTTAAGTAAATCCATTGACTAATATTTGTCTCAGTCTAAACACAAACCCGCAAAGACTCTTTAAATATATTTTGTTAATAACGTTATGACTAAGTTATTAAATGAAACTGTGGGACCTGCTTAGGAAAGATGTAATTTGAATGAAAGGCTATTCTCTATTAGTAAGAATATTTGCCTTATATTGTTTCATAGTGTGGGGTGTGTAATACTACTGTGTTTTTATTTGTCTGTGGAGGATGATTACAAGAACATGGTCATTACTTCATCTTGTTGGAGAGGACTTGAGATATTATCATACATACTGTTTTATTCCTACATTCTATTACAAGGATGAATGTAGTGTCTTCTTAAAACATACAGTAAAATTTTAGCAATTTACTTAAAATTCTATGAGAAACCTTTAGAAAAAATGAGAGTTGTAACATTGCACTGTTCTTAGAGTCAGAATTCTTCTCTTTAAACATGTTCAGGTTTTAAAAACTCAGATCTTTCCCTACCTACCCCAGCAACTCACTAAAATTTATGAGGTTTATAGTTAAGTGTCAGAGTGCCTGTCTAGTATGTAGAAAGGCTCTAGGTTTATTCCCTAGCACAGCAAAAATTTGAAATTTATGCCACTATTTAACAGCGTATCCCAAGCATCACTCGGCATCATGTTTATATGCTGACTATCCTAAGCGCCTCTAGGGCAGGTGTCATTTCTACCAGTCATTGTTGTATTAAACAAATTTGATAAAATTTTGTTTTATATTTCCTGTTATATTATAGAAGCTAACAAATATGCAGTTTTTGCTTATCCTATATTTAAATAATTGGATTTAAATATGCTTGTTGCACATGTTAAGTGATTAATCCATGTGATAGCAAGAGAAGGCTCTGTGCAATCCTCCTTTCTCTGGTTTGCAGTGTGGTTGCACAGATTTTCTGGTTAAATTCATTCAGTATTTGTGGTGGCTTAACTAATGTTCAGCTAATAATACCCAGTGGAATCAGCATGGTGCTGGGTGTAGAAGGCCTGCCTGAGGATTGTTGCCAACAGCATGAAAAGAGAACTAGAGAGTGTGATGGTGCTCTGTTGATTCTCCCGGAGAAGCATGTTATGCTGGCTCTCCTGATGTGAACTCACCTGTTCTCATCATTGAGGGCACTTGGTTCCTCATTGTCATGATAGCTGTGGTTCTTTTTGGGGGAGCTCTGGTCCTTACCTTGAATTTTGCTTCCTGGCTCCAGTACCCATCCTTCAGCCTGGTGGCACAGATCCTTCATCTTGCTGCTGCAGACTTTCTAGCTTCTACCACTGACCTTTGTGCCTTCCAAGTGCACTCCTTAATAGACTTGCATGAGACATTGTCATGTACTCCTGGCTTCCAGCTGAACTTGTCAAGGACATTGCTGTGGGATCCAGGCCCTGAGCTTAATTCTTTGGGTCTCTAGTGCATGGACAGATCTCCAGGCTCTTTTGCATTTGACACTTGGGTCTTGTATTAAATCTTTTTCTTTGTACTTCTCTGTCTCTGTGTCTCTGTGTCTGTCTGTCTCTCTCTGTAATTGATTTCAGGGAAACACTGAGCTACACCCCACCCAATGTTCTTCCTTTTTATTCATACACGTTTACTATGCATAACGATCACTTTCCTCACTGGGGATTTGTATCTGTATATGATATGTCTTTTAGGGGAAAGGGGGACTTTTTGAGATGTCATTTTACTGTACATGATGTCTTTTTAAATTTTATTTTATTAATATGTCTTAATTCTTTATTTCCTGTTTCCCTGCCCTCTCTTCAACTTCCTTTCATGTACAAAAGTTTTGGTTTCACTCTCCTATTCTCTTTTTAAATCCCCTTTCCCTTTCTCCTCTTCCCTATCCCTTCCTCCTCCTTTGTTATCATCTGAACTTGTTTTTCTTCTGTTTTGCTCCTTATTTACTTTCAGGTTTCTCACACAAGTGAAACAATATGGTCTTTAAACTTATGTATCTGGGCTGGGGAGATAGTTCATTGCTCTAAGTGCCTGCCTGGCAAGTGCAAGGACCTGGGTTCGATCCCCAGTACCATATGCCGTGCTGATCCCCTGGGTGCCAAAAGTGAACCAGCCACTGATACTGGGCATAGTGGCATAAGCCTGTCATTCGAGTGCTGAGGAGGCTGAAACAGGAGGATCACTAGGAGTCTGAGCTGTATAGTGAGATCCTATCATGAATAAATGAATGACTGCATGATTTAATGATTAAAAATAAACTTGTGTATCTGATGTATTTCAGTTATCTTTATGAGCTCAAGGTGCAGCTATTTACCTGAAAATGACTCTTTATCCTTCTTTAAGGCAGAGTAGTACTCCATTACTTATAAATATAATTTATCTTTTCATCTGTTGGTGCATATATAGCATATATGGTGCATATAAATCTTGTTCCCAAGATTTAGCTGTTTTAAATTGTACTGCTATAAGCATGGTATGGATATATGGCACCATGATGTTTTAAATCTTTTGGGAAGATGCCTGGAAGAGCCACAACTGGGTCAAATGAAAACTCTAGTTTTAGTATTTTGGGGACTCTCCATACTGATATTCATAGTATTTGTATCAGTTTATCTTCTACTAAAATACAGAGCTCTTCCCTTTTACTCATAGCTTTTCCAGTATTTGTAATTGGTTGATTTCTTGATAACCATTCTCTCTGGAATGAGATAGAATTTCTGTGTTTTAATTTGCATCTCTTGAATGAAGAGTGAGATTTAACACTTTTTCATGTTTATTTTCTCTTTACAATTCTTCACCTGAGAAGTCTGTTTATTTCAGACATGCAGATTTAGATTAGGTTGTTAAATTTGGGGAGTTGATTGTATTAAGTTATGTGTCCGTATTCTAGAGGTTAGTACTTTGAGGAGTAGCTGGTAAATCCTTTTTCTTGTTCTGTGGCCTGAGTTCTCACTCTGTTGGTGGTTTCTTTAGCTGTGTAAAAACTTTAATTTGATGCCATCTTAGTTGTTGATTCTTTGTCATTTTCATTTATTTATTTATTTATTTGCGATTTGCGTTTGCAAAGCTCTACAACTTTGCCTTATGGAGGTTTACCTATTTTATCTTCTACCAGATTTTGTGTTTCAGTTTTAAAATTTAGTTCCTTGATCCATTTCAAGTTTAGTTTAGTACATGGTGAGAGTTTAGCATATTCTGAAGAGGTTCAGGCTTCCACATGTGCAGACCCATTTTCTCTAGCAGTATTAAAGGCGGTATCTTTCTTCAGTGAAGGTGTTCAGTGGCTCCATTGTTTAAGATAAAGTAGCTGAGTGTGCTTGGAGTTGATTTTGCATCATCTATTCTCTTTCATTGATCCTCTGGTTTGTTTCTCTGCTAGATTCTGTTTTTGTCACAGTAGCTTTATAGTATAACTTTAAAGTAGGTATTGCAATGCCTCTCCTTGCCTTTGCTGCCCTGGATTGCTTTTATTATTCTAGGTCTCTTGTGGTTCCAAAATAATTTTAGGATTATTTTCTCTAGTTCTGTGAGGGATGCTTATGGCATTTTGATTGGGATTGTAATGTATCTGTATAATAGTTTTGAAAATATGTCCATTTTCACTATATTGCTTTAGCCTAAGAACAAGGGATGTCTTTACGTTTCCCAATATCCTCTTTATTCTCTTTTGTTAAACTACTGTAATTTTCAACATAAAAGTCTTTCACTTTGTTAGATTTATTCACAAGTATTTCATTTTTCTTGACATTTTGAAAGGTGTTGTTTCCTTGATTTCTCCCTTGGTAAGGGTAAGTTTGTTATTTGTGTATAGGAGTTCTTTTAATTTTTGAGTCAACACTCAACACTCCTATTACAAAGGATATTAATGTAGGATTTCATTATTCTAGAATATTTTTTGTAGAATTTTTGCTGTTGTTTGGGTAGAGTATTATGTCATTATCAAGTAATAGTTTAACTTTTTCCTTTTTTATCCATATTCTGTTTTTTTCTCTCATGTAATTGCTCTGCCTATTGTTGAAACTGTACTGAACAGAAGTGGTGATAGATTCAATAATAAATCATCAAAAAGATAATATACCAGGGCTAGTGACATAGCTCAGTGGCATAAGTGCCTGCCAAACAAACACAAGGTTCTAAGTTTAAGGTACCGGATGAGGGGGTTGGGCAATAAAAGGTATATATAAAGTAAGATAATATACCATACCATGACCATACAAGGTTCATTTTAGGGGTGCAGGGATGGATCAGTATATACAAATCAATAAATGTAATATACCACATTAATAGAACCAAGGACAAACGCTGCATGATCATCTCAGTAGGCATAGAAGAAGCATGTGTCAAAAGTCCAACACCAGCTCATGATAGAAATCCTAAGAGAACATTGGAATAGATTTTTTATCTCAATCTGATAAAAGGCCTCTGTGACAAGCCCACAGTCAACATCATACTAAATGATCAAAATCTGAAAGCTTTCACTGTAAAATTAGAACCAAGAAAAGGATGGCCACCATCACTATTCTTGTCTTTTTAAAATTTTGAAACAGGGTCTCACTAAAGATCCCAAGATTGTCTCAAACTTATCTTCCTGTTTACCCGAGTATTGGGTATTAAAGACATGTGCCACCATCCCCAGCCCAAAAATTATCTTTGAAGATGGTCACCTTTGGGATTTAAGCTAGAACATTCTGTGCATTCTGAACTACTGTTTTGAATATTTTAAAACAATATTTCTTTCACCTTTAGTATTCCTAATTTTCTTAGCTTAAAAAAAAAATCAGATTTTTTTTTTTTTTTATTTTGATGAGGAATCAGACTTTGTACCGGTATAATAGGGCATCAGCCCTTTATTATTACAGTGTCCTTGATTGGCTTAGATTTTATCTCCTGGTCACCTATAGGTGGAATACTGTTCTTAAAAATTATATTCTAATTTATGGTGAAGTAAAAGTGTATCTTCATTTCATAATTACATTAATTTAACCAGTGAAAAATGAATATAAACTTTGCTTTATGAATAAAGTATTGCCCTTAAAGATAGCATTTGTGTTTTTGAGTAAATAATTTTTCCTTTGTGGAGGTTTGGTGTGCATTCTAAGGAACAACTTTTTATGCTGCAGGGATTTTTAGAAAGATTTAAACATTCATGCAGTGGTTTCACTATTTTTTTCCTTTGCATTTTCATGCATTTAAAGAAAATTTTTCAACTGAAGAACTCCAAATTATTCTCAGCAAGTAAAGGGAAACAAAGTTAGCAGAGACACATTTTTGAGATATATACACAAAGTTTTCATTCTTTTTCTTATTCTAAGAGAATTTTTAAAAAATAAAAATGATGCCGAATTTCAAAACAAGATTGTAGGAAATTAATAGTGATTATTATATTACATATTGTTATCTTCAGGTTGGCAGATATAGATATGCACAACTGATCAAACATTATAAGTGCTTACTGTTCTTTTCAATGAACTAATACAAATCAGTAGTATAGTTATCTTAGCTATCTTATATTTCCCTTTTCTCCTTTTCCTCATTGTAGCTTTTTTTTTTAAGCAATTTCTTAATATCTGTTGTACCTTTTGGATCTTGTTTACTTTTTCAGTTTCTTATAGTGTGAAGACAATATGATGTTTACACATACGAGTCTAGTTTATTTCACTTATGAGTATGGTCTCTAATTGCATCCATTCACCTATGAAAGCCCTGAGTTATCTTTCTTTATATCTGAGTAATGCTTCATTGCATAAAAATACCATATCTTTTTTTTATCTCTTCCTTGGTTGATGGACATTTAGGTTGTTTTTAAGATTTAGCTATGACAAATTGTGCTGCTATAAACTTGGGTGCATGTATATTGCTGTGGTGTGATGTTCTCAATTTTTCTGGAGAAAATACCCAGGAGGGGAATTGCTGGGTCAAAAGGGATCTCCAGTCCTAGATTTTTGAGGACTCTCCACACTGATTTCCCAGGGGTTGTACCTGTCTACATTTCCACCAACAGTGAAGAAGGGTACCTTATCTTATACAACCCTGCTAGCATTTGTTATTGGTTCTTTTTCTGATGATAGCCATTCCTTTTGGAATGAAATGGAATCTCAAGTGTGTTTTTAATTTGCATTTCTCAAATGACTTATGGTGTCAAATGTTTTTTCATCTATTTCCATTTGTATTTCTTAATCTGAGAAGTCTATACTCATCTCAGATATCCATTTTTGGGTTGGGTCTTTAAATTTTGGAGGCCTGACTTTTTCCAGTTCTTTGTGCTCTAGATAAAACATGTATCTGTCTTTTTGTCTGAAGGAGAGAGGCTTTCCTTCCCAATTCATGGGTTTTCTTTTCACTCTGTTGGTAATTTCTTTAATGTGCAAAATAATATGAGACATTCCCATTCCACTTAAGCCATGAATTTGAGTGATTTTTTTTATTGTTATTTTTTTTAAGGAGCAGTTTCCTAATTATTCTATGAGAGAACACCTGGAAGTGGATAGTGTAGAAACTCGTTGCATTCCTGAATCATGCAGGGTACCATTTTAAGGAAGCATTTTGACATGGTTTACCTTTTTACAGTGTTAGTAAAAAAAAAAAAAAGAAAAAGAAAGTAGTTGCAACATGGACCATTATTCTAAATTTGGAGATTTATGTGTTCTCATAGGACAGAAACCTACTTTCTAGAAACAAAGAATCAAAAAGTAACATGACCCAGGCTCCATATCATACTCTGTTTTCTTGTATGCCTGTGATTAATAATACAGTGTGGAATTTCTGTAATCCAGAGTAGTTAGATGTTCATGATATGCATATTGTACTGTTATCTAGAGCCCAGTACGTTTGGTGCTATTTAATAGAAACCAAGCACTTAAGCAAGTGCTTACATTTCTCTGTCAGAGCCAGGTCCTTGTACAGATAATTTTGAAAATCTGATGCTTTCCCCACAGTGTGGGATGTGTAGCTTGGATAGTTAAGTAGAGGAAGTTGGAGCTAGGATGTATTTCAGAGTGCTTGGCCAGTAAACATGAGGTCCTGGGTTTGGTCCCTAGGATAGAAGAGACATGGAGAGAAGGCACTAACAGGGCTACTGTTGGGTAGGTGAAGAAATGCCCACTATGCAGAAGTCTATACTCACATACCACTACATATAATCCACGCAGTTTTGCAGTGCCTTTATCCTCACCTGTTACATATTGGCACCTCTAAATCCATGATCTGTTCTGTTTCACACTGGGGCAACACATATAACTGTATTTGGTTTTTGTCTCCATTTGAGTAATTGCTTGATGGAAGCCTGGTGATTAGTTTTGGTATTAGGAACATTTGAAGATTATTGCCAGAAGGGCAGGAGCACTGTGTGTAATAAGCTGTGTCCTGTCATCTGTGAAATTGATACATAGGTAGGATTTCCTGGTTGTTTATTAAGGTAGATGTAGCTATGTACATAAGGATAAGGAACATCTCTGATCTTATTAACGATTTGCTATTTTATTTACTTGGGAGTATTTTTTTTTTTTTTTTAAGAAGAGAAAAAATACTACTTGTTGCATTCCAAAACAGTAAAAGACACTATAGATCAGGAAGACTTACTGTTCTTTTGTTTTGTAAACTAGGTCAATTCTCCCATGTCACTGTTCATATTTTTACCAGGATGAACTATTTTGTTTTATATAATACTTTTATATGTGTGTAGAAATACTTTTAAAAAATGAAGACAGGACAGGGAGATAGCTCAGTGGAATAAGTGCTTGCCTGGCAATTCCATGGTCCTGAGTTTGATCCCTGGTATCACCAAAACAAACAAACAAACAAATGAAGAAACAGCCCTCAAAAAAATGAAGACAAATATTGCATATATTTATGGGATGCCATGTTTTCATATACATTTAGACTTAAAATATTACAAAATATAGAATGTTAATTTTACAGTAAATTTAGAATTTTATAGTTCTAAAATTTTAAACTAAACAGTATTTTCAGTTTTTCTTTTTAAATTTATGAAGTTTTATGTATTTATTTGTATACTTACTAATTATTTTGGCATGTAGTTCAGGCTGACCTTGATCTTCCTATGTAGTCAAGAGAGTCTGTGAATTCGTAGAGATCCTCCTGCCTTGGCCTCCTGAGTGCTGTGATTAAAGATGTACGTCACTATATCTGGGTTAGAAAATTATTTTAGAAACTTTTGCCTCTGCCTACTTCTTTAAAAGTATTGAGTTACTAGGATTTATTTTAGTAGAGTATGTTTTAGTGAGTTAAAATTTATCTGTAATTAGCTCCTTATCTATATTTTATTTCAGTGTTTTGTATTTTTGCATCAGGTAAGGAATTTGGTTAAGAAATAGAATAAAAATACACTCATTGGTAAATGTTTTTGGTTTGAAAAAATTACTAATTAGCCTAAACAGAAAGTTAATACATATTTATTATAAGGGTGAGATGAGTATATTTCTGTATTTTTTATATACAATGGAAAACAATCATCCCTTTCTTTTGTGTCAGGGATCAAACTCAGGACCTTGTGCTTGCCAGGCAGGTGCTTAAGCCACTGAGCTATCTCCCTGACAGCTATGTTTTGTTTTATGATTCAGTAAATTTAGTGTGCTCTCATTTCACACAGTTCTGTACCATCATTCTAAATGATTTCATAACATCTATATTGAGTAAGTGTATGTAAGAAAATTGTAAACTTTTTTTTTTTTTTTTTTTTGTATTTTAGTGCAGGGCCTATAGGGTCTCTCTACACAGGAGGGTCTCATAGTGATTCTCCTGTTTTCAGCCTCCCAAGTGCTGGGATTATAGTTGTGCTCCACCACTCCTAGTTTCAATAGCCTTCTCAGTGTGCCCCTGGGGTAGGGCCCGCACAGCATGCCACACCAGGGATTGAATTCCACCTGCCTTGCTCTGTCTAAGGAAAATTGTAAGCTTTGTGGGCATGGTCCATATGCCCGCAATCCAAGTATTTAGAAGGTGAAAGCAGACAGATCTTGAGTGTGAGGTCAGCCGGGTCAAGGCACCTCAACCAGGCCCTGTCTTTAAAGCAAATGTACAAATGTGAACACACTACTCAGTTCTTGCATTTTTGAATTATCTTTTTTATATTTCTTATTCATAACAATAGTTATTGAAAATTCTTACTGATATTTACTAAGAATGATCAAATGCTGCTTTAAAAATTAAAAGCATAGAAAATAAAGATAAGTAAATTTTCTCAAACAAACAGTTCTCATTTATAGAAGTTATGGAATGTTTATTTTGTAAGACAAATTTTAAATGTGTGTAAAAGGTCCTTTTATGAGAAAGTCTTGCATCTTGAGCCTAACCCATGCATGACTTGAATTTGGGGTGTGGAAGAAGGCTTCTGTCCCCTTGGCGTTAGCATAGTGTGTGCTCACCAGTTATGGAGGAAAGCTGGTTGTCAGTCCTTTCCAGAGAAGTTCCTTCTATTTTGCTCTTCTGTGTGCCTCAGAACCTCATTCACTCCTGGAAATAATCACAAAACAGTCCCTGAACTGCACTTCTAGGGAGCTGTCCTCACATACACACAGCCTGGCAGTGTCCTGAACTTAGCTGTGTACTTTTATTATCCTGTGACCTTGGGTTTCTGCAGGCCAGGAGCTGTCAGGACTCCAAGAGCTCCTGCTAACATTATTGGTATGGGATTTGAATGGATATAGCACAAGTGCTGAATCAGCTTTTCTCTATTCTTGGACATTAGCAAAACAGGTGCTAAGAATCATTTTCAGAATTTATTGGTATCTGCTAGTGTTACCTTAGAGACCGCTGTGCTTATTGGGCCAATAGCCAAATGGAAGCTAATAGTTTAACATTTGAAATGTAAAGTCCTGCTAATTTCTTTCCTTGCTTAAGGAGAATCAGTCCTATGTGCTAAAACTTTGGAGAGGCTAATTTGATATTTTATGTAGAGAAAGTTAGATTCAGATTGTATGTGAATCAATCTGATTCTATCTGAATCAGACTGCATGGAAAGTGAACTGCAGATTTGGTTTACACCATCCACCCCTATTAAACTGGACAAATCAGTGACACAATAATTAACAGTCATTTTTCTAAAATGATACTTTCCACATTAAGATAAAAGGGGAGGGGCCAAAGAGAACTGCTGTAGTTTTTGGTCCACCACAAAAAAAAAGTGTTTAGAATGCGTTCTGATTTACAAAAATAGAAGCTACGTTTTAAAGTCCTTTTTGAAGGCTTAATCTAAGTTGGCACTTGGCTTTTATACATGAAAAAGATTGATTTTCATAAATATTTTAGGAATATTTACCAAGGTCTCTTTATTATACATGGTCTGTAAAGATTTTGTATTTGGGAATGATAATCCTTTGATTCTTTTTCATTTTACTTTGTAGAAAGTGAAACATATATAAATAACCCAAGTATTAGTATAGAGGAGGACTCTCAAACATGTTAATGTCAGAGCTTCATGAAGATTTTTGTGTTGTGAAAGTTTAGCATTTCAGTTGCAAGACTTCATTATTTTTCAAGTGAATATTTTGTAAGCTTTTTTTTCCTTGTATATACAGGTACATGCATAGTTTTTTTTCTCATTGGTAGATAAAGAGCAGCTGGGACCAAGAATTTTCTTATCTTTAAACTGTATGTATATGGCTTAGGGTTAGAGATAATATATTTTAAAGTTTCACAGTAAAAATGTAATTTGCCTTTGCTTTCCTGATTCCTTACTTAGCCAATTCTTACCTAAAATGTGGCGGTGGAGCCTGCTTTCTTTATTTTATGTGAGCCTGCCATGTTCTTCCCTCACAGAGGAATCTGCTTTTATCCACATGTGGTGGTAGCGCTCTGCAGCAGTTCTCTTTGGCCCCTCCCCTTTTATCTTAATGTGGAAAGTGTCATTTTAGAAAAATGACTGTTAATTATTATGTCACTGATTTGTCCAGTTCAATGGTGGATGGTGTAACCAAATCTGCAGTTCACTTTCCATGCAGTCTGCTTCAGGTAGAATCAGATTGATTCCCATACAAGCTTAATCAGAAAAGCTGATTCAGCACTTGTGCTATATCCATTCCAATCCCATATTAATTGTAGAATACATATATTAAATTTATATTGTTAAAAACAGAAACAGGTGAAATTTATGCTAATTCAGGTAGGGATAATTTTTATTTTCCTTTTTGATAGCTCTTTTATTTTAGATACAGCTTTGAAAGTTTGGAATTTAATGTAGAATTGTAGCTTGCTAATTGTTTTTTGGGGCAATTTGTGAATAATAAAATTGTTATTAGCTTTATTATTCAAAAGATATGTTTAAATGTATATTTGTAATTTATTGCAGACTGTGAAAAATTTAATCTTTGCTCAGTTCTGAAAATTTCCAGAATCTAAAATTTTTGCTTTTAACAGTAGACAGTATAGTATTGCTTTAATTACTACTATATTCGTTGAGTTTTGCATTATTTGCTTTTATTTTATTGATAAAATACTAGAACAATTTGAAGATATTGACCTTAGTACATTGGCCACAACTTCTGATAGCAACTTCAAGATATTTAGGATATATATACTTTCCTGTATATGGAATAGTCCTCATCTATATTTATTGGTAATTTATCATTCACTTCAGCAGACTATCAGCAAAACATATTGTAGTTAACCATTTCTTGTTTAACTTGAAATTCATAGTAAGGTTTTAGACTGGAGACAATATGCTCTAGTGGTATCTTGCTACTCACAGTTTACTAAGCTTTCAGAAGGCATTCTTTGAATTTCATTCAATTCCTTATTTTGGTAGCATAAATCCTTAGGGGTATTGATTTCAGTTTGGGAAAGAATTACTACAGTAAGTGATAGGTAACTTGTAATAGTACAGAGCTAAAACATAGAGGTTATTGTACTTTGAAGCTATCTTTGCTCTGTGTTAATGTTGGTAACAATTTCTTTTAGTTGCCTTGATTAAAGATTTTTGCTCAAGCATCTGTAGACATATGTAATAGTCATGTCATTTAGGAAAGTTTGAAATGGTTATGTTTTAGTCTTTTTTTTGTTTCCAAGTTTTATTGATGAACTCATGCAAAAATACTCCAGACAGAGGAGTTTTAAAAAAATATATATATATTTTTTTTCAGACAGAGGAGTTTTAATCTTCATTTTCTCCTTTTCTTCATCATGGTTAAGCTGGAAATAATATAATTTGTAACTCTTTGCTGTTAGCAACTACGTACAACCAATCACATAATTATTCTTCCTTCAAATATTTTTTAGCATCAAATATCTCTTTTGGAAAAAGGTATCCCGGAAGTCGCAGTGATCTTACTATTGCTCCTTTTGATGGAGGATCACTCTTCCACTGAGATTCCTGGCTTTGCCATTCACCGTATTCTCACGTGGAGAAACTGCCCATGATTCCATCTTCTACAGGAAGTGTGAAGTCAAAGGTGAACTTCAGGGCCTGCTGCATTTTTTTTTTGGTCTACCAGAAGCTTTTTCCTGGGTGAGCAATCAGAAAGGGAGGTCTGTTTTTCAAAATCCACTTTATGTTTGAATATTTTAAGATGTGTATTGTGAATACAAATTAATTTTTGTATACACATGTGCATTACACACATACATGCAACTCATATATGGATATACATTCTAGATGGAATATTTACCTATATTGACATGAATTATCTTAGGAAATGTCATTAAATAAGTGAGAGAAGGCCATGAAGATAAATCATTTGGCAACCTTGGGATTAATGAATGGTTTTCTTTTCTTAATGCAATCTCCCCTTAGTCTGATTTTCACTATTTTGTGACTGATGAGAAAGACAGAGGAGGGAAATAATGTGTATATATTTGTGTGTTTGGACATGAGATGTATTTCAGTGCTTTAAAAATATAATTAAATTATCCTGTGTTTCCATTTGAAATAAAAATTTCAATCAGATTTAACATATTAGATCTTTTTGTAATTATTATCATAGTGAAAATTTAAGTTTTAGGTTTTTATAAATGTGTGAGTGAGCCTACTTTTGGAAGTCTGATAATTTTTCCCCAAGCTCTTGAAAATATTATTAATGAAAAAGTTTGATGGTTTATTTTTCATCATTCTGTTCTGACATGCTTCTAATGATAGCAGAATCACCTGGATCATTGATCGCCAGTGTGTGTATTCTATAGTATTTTCCACATGCTATGCCCAGTTCAATATTATTGCCACTGCAATGGTGAATGCCAATTTTGGCCAACCTAGCATAGTACTCTATTTCAGATTTCTTCAAAACTGGGCAATTGCTGGCATGGATGACCAATTTTGCTTTGCTCTGTCTGATCATCTTGAGTATATGTGTCTACCCCATCATGCACTTTGCACTTTTCATAAAAGTTGGAGTTGATGACTCCAGAGATTTTTTTTCATTTTCTTTGCAGTCACCATCTTCCTGCCTTAGGTGCAAATGGCCCTCAACCAGGAGTACCACCAAGATGGCCAGGGAGCAAGAAAGGAAACATTTCTGGTAATTTTGGGAGTGTAAATAAGATTTACAAGGAACTCTGATTCATCTAATAAGGAGTTCAATTTCAAAATTCAGTTTTCTTTTTAGAAGTAAATCTTCACAGTAGATTTATGCAAAGTTCAGAGTTGCAGAATTTGGGGACACTAAATTTGTTTTTTTTATTTATTCTTTATGACCTAGGAGTGTGTGATCTGTCTTCCCCTTTAGTGACCTTTCCTAGTTGCTCCTTCTTGCTTTCTGCCCTCTGGGTGGGAGTGCAGGATTCTATGTGCTTCAGCTCAGCTACACCTGCAGTGAATGGGTTCTACCCTCATGTCAGCCAGCACATTGCTCAGCTTTGGCCTTATCTGGACTGTTGCATATTACCTGGGAAAGGTTAGTTTAAACTATTTAGTAACACAGTTTGGTAGCTAGGATCTTAATTTTATTGTTGACCTTATAAGCTGATGGAAATGCTTGAATATTTTGTTCCTTTTGCCATTATCGTACCAAAATGAGGGGAAGATGGAAATTGACATGCATATTAGGGATGACAGATTTGTATGTAAAAACTGTAAAATAAAGATGTGAAAATTTGGAGATAAAAATAGCAATTGTTTTGTCTTAATTGACTATTCATTGCCCCTGAGCAAAGATGTAATTTCTTACTGGAATTTTAGGAAATAAATGTAAATATAGGGTTTTTGTTTTCCTTTTTAAAAAAAGCTGTATTTAGTACAGGGTTTTTAAAAAACTATATTTAGTACAGGGTTTACAAGGTCTCACTGCTCAGATTGGACTCATAGTGATCCTCCTATTTCAGCCTCCCAAGTGCTGGGATTACATGCACACACCACCATTCTCAGTGTCATTCGCCATTTCAGCAGGCCCCTGGGAGCAGGGCCGGCACGGCATGCTGGGGATTAAACCCCAGTTGCTGAGCTTGCCTAAGCAGGTGCTTTAGTATGATAAGCTATCTGCCCTATGCAGTATTTTGTTTTCTCTTTCATCTTTCTCATCCATCCTCTTTTCATTATTCTACCTGGTGGTAGAACCTTGCTTAGTTTCCCATGTGTAAGTCTTTTGCTCATTGCCATGGTATGTGTTCTTAGAAGTGTCCTTGGTGAATGTAAGACTTTTAGAACCTCAAGATTCACCTCCAGTGGTTATGAAAATGTGATCTGTTGAGGTTAATTGGATCTCGGCTAGAATACTGGCACCATCAATTCTAGCTCTATGATCCAGCAATTCTGGCCCTTTCCAAAGGATTGTAAGAATTATTTGAGATCTTGCACATTTGGTGTCCCAGAAAATGGTGGTTTGTTTTTGTTACTGATGGGTAATTTGGCTAGAAGTTCTATACTTGTTTATAGGGAAGAAGGCAGTCCCAGGCATGAGATCTCTTGTTTCTGGTGAATACAATACTGACAGCTGGGGCAGTAGGTGTGTGGGAAGAAGTGGGCATGTCCAAGAGCAGGCACTGTTGACAAGAACAGTTAGCTTCTGGTCAGATGGGTTCTCTTTGTGGGTGGAAATTCTTTACAGGATGAGACTTTTACTTTAATATAGTTCTGGAAAATACATTCCAGATTCTAGAAATTGTAGAGACTAAATTGAATATCAGGACTTATTTGAAAATTATTTCAGGAACAGACATTGAGAAGAAATAAACTGTCATTCATATATTAGTAGATTTCTGCTTATATCAACAAATACTCAGAAAGTATTTCATGTGAGTAGAAATGTCTACTCAAATGAAGCTCTTAATCTTGGGTATCCCTTCCTAGACTCCAAGTGGTTGTTGCCTGTTCAGCCATGTTAGATTTATATTGTTGATGCTAGGGTCAGGGAAAGGTGTGTGCTTTGGGTTTAGAACACACAGCAGAACTTTGAGCTACTCACTTCACATTATAGGCATGACAAAGCAGAGTTTTCTGTACTTACTGAAAAGCGACATCAGGAAAACATTTGGGTCTCATAATAATACTGTTGTTTTACTTATAATACTTATTCAAAGGCCAACTTAAATACATTTAGCCTTATTCCAGTGGTATTAATTTATGACTGTTAATCTATAAGACAGATATATGGCATATATGTGTGAGTTATGGGATCAGGGAAATAGATTCTGCAACAGTTATTAAGAGTTTAAAAAGATACTGCAGTATTCTGATGTTTTCAAGAAAAGATGCAGACTAATAAATGCAAAGGTTTGATTTCAGTTTCTTTTGTCTTGATGTTTTATTCTTCTGTGCTTTCTAGCGTTAACCATTACTATCAGAACCAATGATAGGTTGATGCAATTCATATTTTAAAGTAAATTAATTTTCACCTTCCATCTTAGTAAGAACAGAAATTTTTATCTAAATATTAAAAAATATTGAATTTTTTACTCAAAAAAGTATAGACATTGCTTTTTAACTTTTAGTATAAAATTTGACATTTCACTGTTTTCTGTCAAACTTGAAATATGATTTAACCAAGATTATTCAGTGAATCTGCCATGTATAAAATTGTGGGATATTATGAACAGTTTGATCTAAACTAGCTGTTTTAATCTTATTTCATTATTACTATTATCAGATTTTTGTGACTGGTAAGCAATACTATTTTAGACACTTTGCTATCCCTTAAGACAAAATACCCAACTCACACAATGTCCAAGAGGAGAAGTTTATTTTTGACCTATAGTTTCAAGTAGACTCAGTCCATGATTGGCTAATGCCAACATGAAAATGGTGTGGTGGAGGGGCATAGTATCCAGGAGGCAGAGAGAGAAGAGCCTTGCATAAGAGTACACCTTTCGAGGTGTCACTTTTACCTCCTAACAGCACAGTAAAGCTATGAGCTCATTAGAGGATTAATCCACTGAGGAGTATAAAGTGGTATAGTCACCTTTCAAAAGCCTGTCTTTAAGTACATGAGATTTTAGGGGTACAGTTTAGATCTTGACTATGATAAACAGTGCAAAGAGATACCCAACTGTGCATGTTGGAGATAATGGTGACTGAATTCTCCACTGTCCAGGATTACTACTATCCTAGACTTCCCTTTACTCCTCTTATCATTCTTCAGTGGTCAGTACATATACTAGGAGAGAGTACCCACCCTGTGCTTCACCTGGTTTTCTCCCAGCCTAGTTTGACCATTCTGCATGTTTTAGTAGAGAACATAATTTTGCTCTAGTGTATTCAGTGGAAGTGTCAATCACTGGTTTCCCATGGTCCTGACTCTTCTGCTGCTGTCTGGCTTTTTTAGCAGTGGAACTTCAGTGGTAGTCACACATAAATCACAGTAGTTTACTGTTGTGTCTTCTTTTACCTTCACCCATCTTGAAATTCATTGTTTGTGAAATTTTGGGGAAATTTCTTTCTTTCTTTCTTTCTTTCTTTCTTTCTTTCTTTCTTTCTTTCTTTCTTTCTTTCTTTCTTTCTTTCTTTCTTTCTTTCTTTCTTTCTTTTTTTTTCGTGGAACAGGGGATTGAACTCCGGCCCTCGATTGTGCTTGCCAGGGAAGCACTAATTCCACTGAGCCAACTCCCTGGCTCCGGGAAATTTCTTTATAATTAATGTTATATTAGGGGTAAGAATTAAAGAGATTTTGGAGGTGTTGGGGCTTTGGATTCTGAAAGATTTGAATTGAGGCTGTTTTGTTTTGTTTTTGCTTTCACATTTGCTATATTGGGAACAATTATGCTTTTCACAATTACAGTGTCCCCAGTAAAATGAACCTTCTACCCTACCCCCTCTTTTATTTGAATGCTTTCTTATTATTATTAACAGAAGACTTCATGAGCTGATTGAGTGAAGTATAGTATAGTAGATAGAGCCTTAGTACAGGAGGAGGTAATCTACTTATTTCATGTATTTAGCCTGAATTGTCTTTGTTCACAGTGGGCATAGTGATAAGTAACACAGTGCAATGAAATTATTGAAAAGCTCTGTATATGTATTTGTTTAGAGAAAATGTCTGAACAAGTCATATCAGTTATCTATGAATGAGCTTAGAAATGAGTAAATTTTCTGTTACTGTCACTAATTTAAAAATTTTAACATAACACCATTTTATTATTTCACAGTTTCCATGGAACTGGGTATGGCATAGTTGTGCCTGTGGGCAGGATTTCCTTAGGACTGGCATCATCATGTCATTTGGGGCTTGTGATCTTACCTGAGCTTGCTTGTTCAAAGTTGGCCAGTCTTCTGAGTTCTCTTTAAAGAACTATTTTAAGTAGTACTCGACTTCTCAGGATAATTTTCCTTTTGTTTAATTTCGAGTCAGCTGATTAGGGATCTTGATTACATCTGTATAATCCCTTGACATTTTCCCATATAATGTAACTAAGTCATGGGAATAATGCCACAAAATAGTCATTAATCATGCTTTCCCCCCTTGGCACTGGGTGAGGGCATGCTGGGTACACAGCATCAAGAATGTCTAGGGTCATCTTAAATCTACCTACCAGAATGGGAATGGATTTGGAAGGACTGTGTTGTTTAGTTCATGTAGTTCTGTAAATGGTACCGAAAATGAAAAGTTTTTTGTATTCATGTTAAAATTTCCCCATAATTCCAAATTGAGAATTAAAAGATATAAATTTAGCTAATGTGTATCTATTCAACAGTGGTAGTTGCCCTGTGTTTATTAAGTTATTTTATCACTTAAAATGTGTCTGGCACTGACATTTAGAAATCTAAAAGTGTGGTACCCAGAGGAGTACCTGTTGAGTGAGCAGTAGAGGCAAAGCTGGAGGGCCTTCTGCTTGTTTCATTGTCTGTCTCAGCACCAGTGGTGAGTGCTGGTGGTGAACTGCCCACCTTCACCTGTGTTCACAAACTGTTGCTTCTGAGTATGAAGTTGAGCCAACCTACCTTATTAAGAATATTTAATGAGATTAAATCACCACCAATGAAAGATTTTCTTTAGTTACCAGTGAAAGATTGATGCTCCAAATCAGTACTCCTCCTGAGGCTATATAGCTCAGTGGCACAGCACCTGCTAGCCAAGCACAAGATCCTGAATTCAATTTTCAGTATTAAATAAAATGAAAACTCCAAATATGTGATGTCTCTTTTCTAGCTGTTTATTAAGACAAGATGCTGTTTTATTTTTAGTTAGACTCTTTCGTTGATCATCTTGAGATTCCCCATGTTCATCTGGGAATAGTCAGCAAACGAGATTTGTTCTAACAGTGTTTATGGACAGGATATCGCGTCTTCATCTTGTACAATGAATAACCACTAAGACAACAATATGCAATGTATTAATTTTTGAAACTGTCTTACTAATCGGTTTTGAAACTGTCTCATTGCTATTTGTTTCTCAGTAAAATTATTAAAAAATAAAACAAATGGATCCTGAAAAAAATGAGATTACTGTTTGGAGATACTTGTTTTATAAAACAAGTTGTCTTCTAACAACTTATCAAAAATATTAGCCTAGAATTTTGGATAAAAAAAGAAATATCATTGAAAATGCATTTTAAACAGTGAATATCTTATATTTTGATTGTGTTGAAAGAATACATAGAAAAACCATAGAAATAAATACTTTATTTGATTGGTATAAATAATATCTGTCTTTTTTGAAAATAATACATTTCAGTCTAGTTGTGTCACTTTGTTATGGACATTGTGACAGAATGTGGTGGAATAGTAATGCCACACAAAGCGCTCATCTAAAACTTTGTCCTGTACAGTAGAGAAACCAGCAGTAACCTGTACCTGCTTGCACCCAAATTATGGCTAGTGTGACTAAGATACCAATTTTTAAGTTAATGTAGCTTTTATAGATTTAAATTTTAAAAGCTGTGTGTGTATGGCAAGTGGAAGTAATTATCAACATAGATTGTAGAACGTTGTCATAGCAAGTTCCTTAGAATTGTGGGTACATATAAATGTTGTAATGGGAATTCCTATCATGAAGCTCTATACAAATGATCTTTCAACCCAGTCCCTAGTCTTATTTATTTATTTATTTATTTATTTGGTTACAGGGTTTTGCTATACATCTTGGTCTCATAGCGAGCCTCCTGTCTCAGCCTCCCCAGCACTAGGATTACAGGTGTGCATCACCATGCCCAGTTTCCCACTGGCACCTCCTTCCCACTGCCCATCCCCCACCGTGGGGGGCTTTCTAGGGCCAGCATGACATTTGGTACCAGGGATTGAACCTGGGTCATTGCTTTTGCGAGGTAGGCATTTAGCCCTCTGAGCTGTCTCTCCAGCCTTCCCATCCTTTTAGTTCTCAGATTCTGTACTGTGTTTAGTATAAATTGCTTTTATATTTTAATAACCTGCAGTGTTAATTGTTATTTGTGAGTTTCTGAGTTACTCATCTTAACAGCTCATATATTTTCACTTTTGTACAATGAAAATAAATTTTTGATTACTTACAAGAACTTCAGTTATGAAGCATCACAAAATTCCCAGGATTAAATGGAAGTTGGAGGCATGTGAAATTAAGACAAAAAATATTCTACGTTAGTTTGTATTTTTAACCTTCAAAACCATTCCTGCTGCTAAAAAAGATAAAAGTGAGTCTTGGTTTCTTGGTTCATTTGACTTGAATTGTGGCAACCCCCCCCCCCACTAATTTTTATTGCAGTTTGATGCACTAGCTTCTCATAATAGATTTAAAATCCTATTTACTTTAAAATTCCTTCACAGCCATTTAAAGATGTGCTTTGCTCTTAAAAAAAATTCTGAGAGATGTATTTCTGGTATAATGAGAATATGTACTATGCTGTGTGTGTTTCTGTGGGTTTTCTGCCCCAAACTTCTGAATCCTTCTAATTAGTTTTATATGGTCTGAGTAGAGTTTCTCTAAAAGTGTTTTCCTTATAGAGCACTTTTCTACAACGTGTTGCTTGGCTTTCATAGTTGTGATTTCCCAAAGGACACCTGACCTGAAAATACCATTTTATGATAGTGCCCAGAATTTTAGGAGTGAGGAAAATAATATTGGGTAAGTGAAGTGAAAAGTCATACAGTTATTGAATTTTGAATGTTTACTGTGGTTGTATTTCAGCCAGTCTTTGTGTATTTTGTATTTCTAAAAATCTGAATAAGGTATGTAATCTCAATAGCTCAGATTGAACACAGTTCTGAATTATTCAAGCATAAACCTTATAATAACAAAACTATATAAGGCTAGAATTGTTTTTGCTTCTTTATTTCTCACAAGGGAATCTGAGTTTTTTTTTGGTAGCATTCTGAATTTTATTAATTTACTTTTTGTGGCCAGCTCAGCCTGCCCTGGGGAGTGGGGCTTGCACAACATGTGGTACTGAGGATCGAACTGCAGTCCCTGTGCTTGCCTAAGCAGGTGCCTGCTAAGCTATCTCACTTGCCTGCACTCTAAATTTTATTTATTTCTTTATTTATTTATTTGGAACTGGGGATTGAACGCAGGTCCTTGTGCCTGCCAGGAAGCGCTTAATTCTACTGAGCCATCTCCCTGGTCCCTGCATTCTGGATTTTAAAACACTAAATTGTGATTGTTAAATAATTTCATTTCTTTTTTATTAGCAATTTAAGCAGTATTTTTAATTAAAGTATGTATCTGTTACAGTATAGTGTAATGAAAACTTTCATATGCACTGGGAAACAAAATTTATGTGGACTTTATTGGGATATTTGCATCATTGTTGTGGTGAAGAAATGAACCCCAGTATTTCTAAGATATGCCTCTAGTGCAGTCTCTTTTATTCTAGTGCTCTTTTATTTAAAAAGTTCTTCTGATCTGTAATGATTATATTTGTGAATACAGTAATAGTACTCTCATACATGCTTATATTGTGCTGTGACCAAATGATGCTAATTAGTATGCTTATCCCACCATTTCCTTGTGATGACACCATTCAGAATTTCCTTTCCAGCTATTTTTAAATATATATATAGGGCTGCCACCTGTGGTCATTTTAGGTATAGCAGAACATGAGAACATTTTCTTCTTAATTATAACTTTGCACCCATTGATAATCTACTCAACCCTTTTCTTCATATAGCCTCCCTAGGTGCTGATAATTACTAATCTATTTTCATAAAACAGCTGTTAGGAATTATAGGTAGAAGTGAAATCATGTGCTATTAAAGTAGCTTTTATCATAAATAATCTTCTTTAGCTAATGTACATTAAAAAGGGTAATTGTGGGGAGACAACAGGGGAAGGTGGTACAATTCTGCCGTAAATTGGAAAGGATGAAGGTTAAATTGTTCCTGTACTTGCAGATTTGCTGCAATTGTCCTGTGTTTAATTCCTCCATATGTTATGAAAATCATCTGTGTAATATTTGATAACCATTTCAGTTCTTTTTATTTTTTGGCTATTATGAATACTTTTGTCAAGAATAGTCATGTGTATCTTTCTGTAACTACATTTTCATTCCTCTTGAGCAGATTCTTATAAGTAGATTCTTCTGAGACAGGTACATTTCTGCATAATTATGGGAATTCCCTCTGATTTTTTTTTTTTTTGAGGAACCGGGTATTGAACTTACTCCCTTACACTTGCCAGGGAAGTGCATATTTCACTGAGCCATATCTCTAGCCCCCGTCTGCATAATTATGTAAGAAATTACTAAACTCTTTTACAAAGTGGCCTTGTAATTTCATATTCCTGTCAGCAACATTCTTCACCACGTTATCAGTGGTATATGTCATTTATTTTCTGCCTTATTTTTGTTTGCAAATGTTCTTGGAGTTTTCTTGTACGTTTCTCTAATAATTAATGACTTGGCACATCTTTGGTGAAATATGTATTCACATTTTTGCCTATTATTAAACTAGATTATTTTGTTTTACTGAATTCTAAGAGTTCTTTGTATACTATGAGTACATGTCTATTGTAGCTTTGTTGTAGATTTGTAAATATATTCTCACAGTGTATGGCTTATTTCACTTTGTTTGTTTGTTTTGCAGTACTAGTGATTGAACTCAGGAACCTTATTCTACTGATTTATCTCCCCAGGCCCGTATTTCACTTTTTTTTTTTTAAAGATGTGTTTTGAAACAAAAAAGAAAAACCCATTTATTTTTATTTTTTGTTATTGTTGTTATGTATTTGATACAGGGTCTCACTTTGGAGCTCAGACTCATAGTGATCCTCCTGTCTTAGTCTTCCCAGTGCTGGGATTACAGGCCTATGCCACTACAGTCTTGGTGGCTGGCTCAGTGTGCCCAAGGGCAGGGCTGCAATGGCCTGTGGTGCCAGGGATTGAATCCCGGTCCCTGCTCTTACCTGAGCAGATGCTTATCTTGCCGGCCCAAAACCCTGTATTAATGTAAAATGTGAGCCTTTGCAATGGAGTAGTTGGTTACCTAATTTTGCAAGATAGTTCTACTAGATACAGAATTTTAGTTTCACAGTATTTTTCAGTTCACTAATGATAATAATTCGCTGTCTTATTTTTGTTCTTTGGGTTATGTGTTTTTTTTCTGGCTTGCTTTAAGATTTTGGCTGTTAAGGATTTCAAATGAAATTCAAATGAATTTCAAACGATTTGATTATTATATGACTGGTGCTTTTTGTTAGTTATATATTTAATTGTATCAATGGCTTTACAGTTTTTATCAAATTTGAAGAAAACCTTGATTATTATTTTCCTCAAATATTTTGTCTTTCCCCTCTGTTTCACAGTAATTCCACTTGTATGTGTACCAGACTACCTGAAATCTTTTCCTTTTTGTGCTGTTTTCTCATTCACAAGTTTACGAGTGTTGTGCACTGTTTAATCTGATGCTAATAATTATTGATTCCAGTGATTTTATTTCACATGAGATATTGAAGTTTTCATCTCTATAAGTTCCATTTGGGTTATTATAGCTTTCTTATCTGTATATAAGACATGCTACTTTTAAAAACTTACAGGATACAGTTATCATAGCTATTTTCATATTCTTGTTTACCGGTTCCATCTTCTGTGTCATTTCACTTAACTATTTTTCTTAATTTGTATGATGTTAGTTTGCATTTTAATGTTGTGAATTTTACTGTGCTACTTGTTAGATATTTTTCTTTCATTCCTACAAATACCCTTTAACTTTCTTCTTCTTTTCCTCCTTCTCCTCTTCTCCTCTTCCTCCTCTTCTTTTTCCCCCTTTTTTTCCTTCTTTCCGCTTCCTCTTCTTCATTTGATATAGGGTCTTGCTGTGCCACCTAGACCCATAATGATCCTCCTGTTTCAACCTCCCCAGCACTGGAATTACAGGCGTGTGCCACCATGCCCAGTCTCAATCACTGGTGGGGCCAGCACAGCATGCTGGGGGATCAAACCCATGACCACTACATCTGCCTAAGCAGGCACTTTAATCACTGAGCTATCTGGCTGGCCCTTGTCTTATAGTTTTAGGAATGGGGTGGTAGTAAGTAGGAGTATTGGTTGTTTTTAACTGCATAGTTAATTGAACCAGGAAATGGAGATTCTCTACTTTTCTTCACATCAAGTATATAGAGTTAAGTTTTAGCAAACAAAAAATTGAGCATCCCTTTGTTCCAGAAAAAAATTATAACACAGGCAAGCCGAGAGTGGTGATGCATGCCTATAATCCTAGCACATGGAAATAAAGAGGAAGATGGTGTGTGTTCAAGGCCAGCCTGGGCTACCAGAAGCTCAAAACCAATTTAGATTGTAAAGCAAGACCCTGTCTCAACAAACGAATAAACATAACTTAGCCAATCTATGTTTTCAGAAAGACAAAATTTAAAAATATATAAATTGTACATGATAAAAATACATTATTTCTATATTTTAAGAAATGCACAGGGGCCAGGCATATAGTCAGAGGCGTAAGTGCCTTCCTGGCAAGCTCATGGGCTTGAGTTCAATCCCTGGTACCATGAAAAAAACCCAAAAACCAAAAAACAATGCACATGCACATGTATAATCATTACTATAGTTTTAAATTCTTCAATTTTGGCATTTTTTAATGGCTTCCTATTAGATGAAACATGATTAAAGCTTTCTTAATGCCTTCACTTTGCTTTTCTTCACTGTCTTCCCAATGTAATTGTTGAGACCAAATTGCTCTTGTCATTACTTTAAACATTACTTTCTTTATACATGTATAACATATAAAGAATATTTTACCCCCCAAACAGCTATTCATTTCAAGGAAGCCTTCTTCTGTAAGGGTGGAAATGGCATCATCACAACAAAGGAACTTGGAAGTATAATGAGGTCAAGAGGTCAGAACATACCAGAAGCTCAGTTGAGTGACATGATCAAAACAGTGGACGTTGATAGTAATGGTATCATTGACTTGCTAGAATTTTTAACTGTGATGCTAGAAAAAGGCAGGTAGTGATGAAGAAATCTGTGAGGTATTCTAAGTCTTTGATGTAAATGAAAATGGTTATACCAGTGCACAGTGACATCCCATTGTGACAAACTTGGCAGATAACCTAACAAGTAGTAGATAAATGATCAGATAAGTCAACTCTGGAGAATTTGTACAGATGGTGACTGTAAAATGAGGTTCTACTCCCTCTTCCTAATCAGATAGAATCTTTCAGTTGTGTCTTTCAAAGAAATGATATGGAAAGGACAAAGAGAAAATAAGGGAACTTGATTTTGTTTTTGTGTAGCAAAGCTAATTGTCAGCAGTATCTTATGTCCACATACACCAAATCTCTGTGTTTATGATCCTGTCCCCTAAAGATTAATTTTGTTAAAGAAACTATCTTTCCTCCAATGTATTTTTGGGTCCCTTGATCAGAGACCGGATGGCTGAATGTGCCTGGGATGGATATTACATCCTCTATTCTGTTCCACTGATCTACAAGTCTTTTTTGTGCCAATACCATGCTGTTTGTATCACTGTAGTGTTTTTTTTTTTTTTTTTTTTTTGGTCTTTTTGAGATAGGGTCTCACTATGCAGTTCAGG
Organism: Ctenomys sociabilis; assembly: GCA_004027165.1. NCBI lineage: Eukaryota > Metazoa > Chordata > Mammalia > Rodentia > Ctenomyidae > Ctenomys > Ctenomys sociabilis. The sequence continues at coordinate 26,578 of PVKA01015016.1, forward strand.
CTGGCCTTGTAGCTCAGGCTAGTCTTGAACTCACAACAATCCTCCTGCCTCTGCCTCCCGAGTATCACTGTAGTTTTGTAATAAAACTTGAAATCTGAAGTTCTGGTGTGTCTTGCTTTGCTATTGTTGCCCAGGATTGTTTTTGCTATTCTTTCTTCTGGTCCCACATGCATTTTAGGAGTGCTTTGGATAGTTCTGTAAGGAAGGCTGTTGACATTTTGATAGGGATTGCATTAACTTTATATATCAGTTTGGTACTGTGACCATTTCAATTATATGGGTTTTGTCTATCCAGGAACAGGGATATCTCTTTGACCTCTTTTTGTTATAACGTTCTTATACTTCCTAGGTTAGATTGATTCTTTTGTTTTTCATTTTCTTATTTTTTTGAGATAGGATCTCACTATGCAGTTCAGGCTGGCCTTGAACTCACTTTGTAGCCCAGGTTGACCTTGAACTTAAAACATTCTCCTGCCTCTGCCTCCCTGTTGTTGGGAATTGTAGGACTGTGGTACTATGCCTGGTTGTAAATTGTTAAAGTTTTTATCTTCTTGAAGCTATTGTGAATGGTACCTTTTTCTTTCTGGATGGGTTCATTATTGATATACAGGAACACTACTGATTTTTGTGTGTGTTTTGATTTTGTACCCTGCCTCTTTGATGAAATTGTTTATTCATCAGAGACTTTGGGTAGAAATTTTGATCTTCTAAATAAAGGATCAGTTATGTTTAATGAGAATGGCTTAAATTGCATATATAAACTATGTGTACCCTTTCATTTCTTTCTCTTTCCTTATTTTTTTGGTATTACATTGAATAAGAGTGGTTGGTGAACAGTGACAACCTTATTTTGTTTCTGATTTTAGAGAAACAGTTTTTGAGTTTTTCCACATTTAATATAATGTTGGCAGTGGGTTTGTCATAAAGAGCAGTGCCAGCATATTTGGAAAAAGTTTAACTCTGAGCTTAGTGTAGTAAAATGGGTTAAAGCATCATAAGCAATTTGTACAATGCTATAAAATACAAGAGGGAAGGATCTGCCTTTCATTCCTGAAACATATTACAGCTACTGTTTACTTCCTTTCATCAAATTCCATGATATATGTGCCAGTATGTGGTTCCTGCTTTCCAGTCTGGCATAATTTGTATTTTCTTGGCCTGAGGATTCCTAATCTTTTTTTTAAAATCAAATTTAATATACTTGATAGAGATAGTACAGAACCTTTAGTCATTGGCAGCTCCACATTGCACTTTATGTACATTACTTTGTTTTTAGAGTATCTTCCTTGAATCCAGAACATGTCTTATTGAGACTGCATTCCTGAATTGATTATTATCTTTATTTTAGTGTTTTTAAGTAGCAGATAAATATAAGTATATGATGGTGGTGATGGAAAAATGATAAAATATTACAGAAGTGGTCAAATGTGATGCTTCCTGTTTGTATATATTGGTGACCCACTTTTTGAAATTTGGATGTGTGGGAAATACATTTTTTCTGTATTTTAGGGAAGGGTATATGGGATATTGAGGGTCTCACTACTATATCTGACTCATAGTGATCTGCCTGTTTACTCTTGTAATTCCAACAGTTTTAGTGTGCTCTTGGAATTACAAGTGTGCGACACCAGGCCTAGTTTCAGTTGCCCTCTCAGTGTGTCCCAGGGGCGGGTCTGGCACAGCAGGCCCTTGTGCCTGCTTGCAGGCACTTTAATATGCTGAGCTATTTGGCCAGCTTAAAGAGGTAAAAATTTAAAGGCATCTAATCTTGGTAATATGGTAACTGTTCAATGTTACACTTAGTCATTTTTTGAGGAAAGGCTTAGTTTACATATGCTTTATTTTCACAGTACTTCAAAGGAATTACTCTGTTCTATTAAGTGAAGTGATTCCTTTTGTATCATCTTTTTTATATTTTAAAGAATACAAAATACTAATAAGAAAAAAAGCATTAGAAACAGTACAAAATTTCAGTAAAGGAAGTAATAGGATTTCAACGATAGTTGTTGTATTGCATGATGTTGTCTTCAAATTAGTTGTTTAGGTTACCAAATATAAACATACAAAAGTGGTTTAAAGAAAAAAAGCAACAACAACAAAACCCCACAAAATTACAAGGCACCCAAAAAGGGGGGCAAGGATAAAGAGAAAAAAAAACAAAACTTAAGCATTAACTGCTTTCAAAAGACCAGTGGAAATTGGGAGTACTGTTATTCAAATTATCCTGCATATGTGCCTGAATATACCTTTTTCCCTTCTTTTTTTCATCCTTTTCTTCATCCAAGTTTTTTTTCTCCATTGAGCAAATACTTTCTTTTTTACAGTACCTATTATACCTGTCTAATTTTATTTATTTTCAGGTTCTCACACTAGCAAGACAATCTTCGCACACGTAGATCTGATTTGTGTCACCAGTGTAGTCTCTAGTTGCATCCACTTATCTAAAAAAGCCCCAAATTTATCTTATTTCAAGGCTGAGTAATACTCTATTGTGTAAAAATACCATTTTTTTTATCCGTTCCTCAGTTGATAGGAATTTGGGTTTCCAAGATTTAGCTTTGACAGATAGCACTTCTATAAACACTAGTGCACATACCTTATAGTGGTGGTATGATGATTTCATTTCTTTTGAAAAATACCAAGGAGTGATGAATCTTGGCATGAATGGGACCTTCAGTCCTAGTTTGAGAATTCTCAGTACTGATTGCCGTAATGGTTATACCATCCTCCAGTCCCACCAATAGTGGAGGATGGTTGTACCATCCTCCCACAGCCACTTCAGCATTTGTTATTGGTTGACTTCTTGACAGTACCCATTGTTTCTGGAGTAAGATGATAACCCAGCATTTTTTTAATTTGCATCTCTTGAGGTGAGCAGTGATGTTGAACATTCTTTTCTATATTTGTTTGTCATTTGTATCTTTTCATTTGTGGATTGGGTCTTTGAACTTTGGAAGCCTTATTTTTTAAATTTTAAGTTCTAGATAGGAGTCCTTTGTCTGAAGGACAGTCCACTATAACTTTTCCCAATTTATGCATTTTCTTTTTACTCTGTTAGTGAATTTTTTTCATGGAACTGGGGATTGAACTCAGGCCCTTGCACTTGCCAGGGAAGCACTTATTCCATCGAGGCATCTCCCTGGCCCCATGGAGACTGCTTTTTAAGTGTCCAAACTTTTAAAAAAGATGAGATCCCAAATATGGATTCTTTGCATTATTTTCCATGTAGTTTAGTTTTTGTTCATGGATTCTCTACCTACTCCTATGTCCTTAAAATTTCTATCTACTCTTTCCGCCAGAAGATTTACTGTTTCTGTTTTAAGATTTAGTCTTTGATCCATTTTGTCTCTGGTTTTGTGCATGTGATAGAGATGGGTCTACTTTTAACCTTCACCATGTGTAAGCCAATTTTTCCAGCAAAAGATAAGGTGTCTGAGTGTGTTTGTAGTTGTGCCTGTACCTTGTAATTTGTTCCATTCATTTTTAATTCTTTTTTTTTTTTTTTTTGCCAGTACCATCCTGATTTTATAACAATATTTTTGTAGTATAATTTCAAGACAGGAATTGTGATGCCTCCTGCCTTTCCTTTGATGTCCAGGATTACTTTTGTTATTCAAGATCTCTTCTGGTTCCAAATGAATTTTAGGAATATTTTTTTCTAGCTCTGTGAGGTATACTAATGGTATTTTAATCAGGATTTCATTAAATCTGTATAACAGATTTGGGAGTATGGCCGTTTTTTCAATATTTGTTATTCCTATCCAGGAACAAGGCATGTCTTCCTATTTTCTGAAATCCTCTTTGATCTTTTTTTTCAGAGTACTGTGATTTTTGCTGTACAGATCTTGTTACTTCCTTTGTCAGATTGATTGCTAAGTATTTCATTTCTCTGGGTGTTATTGTGAAAGCTGTGGTTTCCATAATTTCTCTTGCAGTGCATTTATTGTTTATGTAGAAATGCTAATTGATTTTTGTCTGTAGGCTTTATATCCTGCTATGCTACTCAATTTGGGTATTACAACTTAGTGGAGTTTTTGGGGTCTCGTATGTATTGTATCATCTCATCTGCAAATAATAATTTCATTTCTTCCTTTCCAGTCATTATTCCTTTTATTTCCTTTTTAAAAATTTCCTTTTGTTGTCTAATTGCTGTGGCTATTGTTTCCAGGACTATATTGAGTAGGTGTGGTCACTATGGACATTTTTGTCTTATTCCTGATTTTAATGTGAAGGCTTCAATTTTTGACCATTTAGTCTGATGCTGGCTCTTAGTTGGCTTTTGTAAAGTTGAGGTAAAGATCATCTGTTCTGATTGTATGTAGATTTTTTTTTTTAAATCATGAATGAGTGTTGGACTTTGTTCGAAAGCTTTTTCTGCATCTGTTGAGATGATCATGTGCTTTTTGTCTTGGGCTCTGTTGATTTGGTATACTACATTTATGTATTTGCATATATTAAACCATTCCTAGGATGAATACCACTTGGTCATGATGTACAATCTTGATGACTTGCTGCATTCTGTTTGCTAGTTATTTTCTTGAGGAGTTTTGCATCTATATTCTTTAGGGAGATTGGCCTGTAGTTCTCTTTTTTGATTGTGCCTTTCTCTAGTTTTGGTATCAGAGTGATACTTGCCTCCAGGAATGAATTGGGGAGAATTACTTCCCTTTCATGTTTTGAGGAGTTTGAGAAGAGTTGGCATTAGGTCTTCTCTAAATTTCTTGTAGATTTCAGCTGTGAATGCATCAAGACCAGGGCTTTACTATTGATATGTTTCAATACCATTTTCAGTTTCATTGTCTGATATTATGTTATTGATAATATTTATGTCTTCATTCAGTTTTTGTAGTTCATATGTGTGGAGTAATCTGTCCATTTCTTCTGTGTTTTCAGGCCTGTGAGAGTAAAGATTTTGGAAGTAGGTATTGATGTTCTTCTGAATTTCTATAGGGTCTGTAATGATTTTACCCTTTCATTCCTTAATGCATGAATTTGAATTTTTTCTTTCCTTTTTTTTGGTAAAGTTGGCCAGGTGTTTATCAATTTTGTTTACTGTTTCCAAGAATGAACTCTCAAGTCATTAGTTCTTCATATTGTTTTCTTCCTCTCCATTGCATTTCCTTCTGCTCTAATCTTTATAATGTTCTGCCTGCTTAGGGCTTGACTTGCTCTTCTTTTTCTAGTAATTTGAGGTGCATCTTAAGATTATTTTGGCTCATTGTGCTTACTTGATATGAGAATCAGTTGCTATAAATTTTCCTCTTAAAACAGCTTTGATTGCATTCCACATATTCTGGTAAGTTGTATCTGCATTTTTGTTTGATTGTAAGTATTGTTTTTTAATTTCATCTGTGAACCATTTATTGTTCATGAGAGTATTTAGTTTCCATGTAGTTATAGAGTTTTTGCTGTTTCTTTTGTCAAAAATTTCCAGTTTCATTTCACTATGGTCAGATAATATGCATGGGATAATTTTGACCCCTTTGCGTTTACTGAAGCATGTTCTATATGGTAGTAAATGATCTATATTGGAGAACATCCCATGTACAGTTGAGAAGAGTGTATTCTGTTATTTGGAACCCTCTATAAGGTCTACTAAGTCAATTTCTTAACAAGTTTGGCTTAATTCTGTTATTTCTTAAATTATTTTTTGAATAGTTGACTTACCTTTTTGTGTCAATCTACTGTTAATGTCCCCTGATATAATTATGTTATTATTGTTCATTTGATGTTTTCATCTGTTAAAATTTCTTTTACATAGTTGGGTGCTCATACAATGGGTGCATGTATATTTATGATTGTTATCTTTTCCTCTTGCAGTTTTCCCTCAAGTATCTAAGTGACCTTCTTTATCACTTTTAATTATACTTGGTTTCAAGTTGACATTGTCAGTAAGGAGAATAGCTATCCCTGCCTTTTCTGGGTTCCTATCTCATAGAGTACTGTTTTCCATTCTTTGACATTCAGTTTATTAATTTTTGAGTTAAATGTTTTTCTTGTATGCAGCATATTGTTGGATTTGTTTCTTGATCCACTCTGCCAGTTTGCTTCTTTTGATTGGTGAATTGAGGCCATTTACATTGAGGGTTAAAACTGATATGTATTGGCTTATCTTTGTCATAACGTTTTCTTACTGCAGGATCCCAACATTTACCCTCTGCTTATTTGTTTATTCTGCTTTGTAGTTTTCTCCTGTTGCTCTTGAAGTTGTGGCCATCTCTGTCTGTTTTGAAAATACCTGTCAGTGCTTAGGCAAACACAGTCGGGTGCAGGATACTGTGGTTCATTCGATCTGCAGCTCCCCATGCCTGCAGCTCCCCATGCCTTACCAGACCGGCAGCCTGAGCCAGCCAAAACTAAACAAAATTCCTTCCAAAGTGCCTGTCAATAGTCTTTGTAGGGTTGGCTTGGTGATCCTAAATTTCTGCAGTTGCTCTTTGTCACGGAAGAATCTTAACTCTCCATTGAATTTGATAAGATAGTTTTTCAGGGCACATCATTTGGGTTAGAAGTTGTTTTCTTTCAGTACCTAAAATTTTTCACTCTAAATATATGAACTCTAGGTTCTTCTTGACTTTATGGTTTGTATGGAGAAATATGCCATCATTCTGATGGACTTTCCATTATAGGTGATGTGTTTCTTCTAACATCTTTTAATATTCTGTCCTTTTGCTGAATTATTGGGATGTTTATTATGTTTCTGAATGAAGATTTAGTTTTATTATGCTATTTGGAGTTCTATATGCCTCCTGTATATGTATGTTGGATTCTTTTCCCATACTTGGGAAATTTTCTGCTATTACTTTTGCAGTCAGTCATTTTTTATGTCATGTGTATTATCTCCAACAATTTGTTGATACCTACTAGTCTTATATTATTTTTCTTTGCATCATCTTGCAGTTGTTGTATTGTTATTCCCTGGTTCCTTATTATTTTAAAGAGATCTTTCCCTTTGTGTTGACTAGATGCAGTGCTATCTTCAAGGTCTAAAATTGTATCTTCTGTTTCATTCAAGCAGTTTTGCCAGTTTTCAAAGGAATTTTTAATTTCCTGGATATCTATTTGAATGTTTTATGCATTTTAGTTCTTCTGTTGTTCATTCAATGTTTCCTTCATTTTCCTTTCCCTTCAATTTTTTTAATCTGTCTTCCTTAGATGTATTGAGCTATTGTTTTATGATTATTTTCATTTCCTTTTATTTCCAATCTGATTTCCTCCATAGCCTGATGGAGTTGTTTCTTTACTTCAATTGCTATCATCTCAGAAATTTCAGGTGTGTGATTTTTAAGTTTTTGTATGACCTTGTTTCCTGTACTTGTTTTGGGTGGGCTAGAGGTCTGAGGTTGCCTGTTGTTCCTTCCTGTTATCATATTTGAAGCTCACTGTGTTTTCTCTGGTTCTGCAGTGCTGGTAGTAGGGTGCAGGGCAGATGAGCTTGACTCTCAGGAGAGTGGAAGGGTGGGATTGGCTCATCAAAGCTCCTTAATGTGACATTCTGTGTCGCTTCTATCTCATTGAGGGTGGCACGGCAAATGGTGGCTCAAGAAGGATTTGATGTTGATAGTGCAGGCTGAAATTCTTCAAGGCTCTCTTGATGGTGGGTCAGTGCAGGGCCCACCAAGGCTCCTGCAGTTCCTTGTGACAGTCTTTTGGCACCTGGTTCCAGGTCCCCACAGCTGCCTCTCTTGGCAATGAGAGGTGGCCAGGGCTTAGCTGAGCTCTGGCAAGGGTAAAGGGATTGGCTGGTAATGACCCACCCGGTTCCTCTGGCAATATTCCAGGTGAGGATGGGTCGTTGCCACTCAGTTGAGCTCAAGTGAGGATGGGTGGCAGGACAAAGTCTCCTAGACCCGGCCCCCCTTTCAGGGTGAGAATGGGTGGCCAGGACTCAGAGGAACTCTGCTGAGGGTTAGGGGTTGATGGGGCTAGGCCTAGCATGTGTTTCAGGTAGTCTTCAGAGTGAGAACAGGCATGCAGGACTCAGAGGAACTCTGGTGAGGATCTTGTATTTATTTTGCCACTCACGGAGCTTTCATTGATTATACTGTTGGCTGCTCTGTGTACTGGGAAGAACAGATGTACTCATGCAGCACTTTGATGATTCATGCTGGTCATACCTTTAGTGGCCATCCAAGTGGGGCAGTGCATCTTTTTTCTGCCTTTTGGGGACTTGGGGTGGTCACAGGAATCAAACTCCAGGACCTGACGCTTGCCTGGCAGGCACTTTGCCACTAAGTTAAACACCTGGCCTTGTGTCTGCCTGAAAGAGTGTAGTTATACTGGCAAGTAATTCAGAACTGCCAGAGGATCCATGTAACTTGCTAGCTCTGGTGATTTTTATTGCCTCTGGTCCCGTTGCCACATCTAATATGACTGGATTGTCTTTTTCACAGGAATGGTTGAGGTGTGCTTTGTTTGCTGAACTATCTGATAGAGTGATTGGTGTTTCACTGCAATGATTTTAAAGCTGGTGATGTACCTAATTAAGCAATACACTTCTTGACCTCCATTAAGGAACAGCAGCCAGCATAAATGACATTCAGACATTTTTGTATTGCAATCAGAGAAATGCAGTATAAAACTAGGGTGGTTTTCTTTCTTTCCCCCTTCTGTGTATTCTGCTTTATGACCTTTTTTTTTTTTTGTATTTTGGGCAGGGTCTATAGGTTGTTCAGGGTCTCACTACATAGATTATAGATTTGTAGTGATTCTCCTATTTACAGCCTCCCAAATGCTGGGATTATAGGAACACTCCACCAAGCCTATTCTCAATTGCAGTCTCATTGTGCCCCAGGGGCGAGATTGAACTGCTGTGACTGCACTCTGCCTAAGCAGGTGCTTTAGCCCTGCTTTATGACTTTCCACGCATGGTAGTATAAGGGTCTTTCTGTCACAGGATCTATCATACCTCTGTTTGCAGTTTTTACCTGTTCCTACTCACTCATCTCTCTCACCTTCCTATTGTGATATATAAACAGGATCATTTCAATTCTCTGCCATTCTTTCAGCTTTGGGGTTAACTTCATAGGCCTGACTTACTATATTTTATAATTGTATTCTTGATTTTTTTTTTTTAACCTGTCTATCCTACTTGCTCTGCAGCTTCCTGATGTTATCAGTCAAGCTGTTTTTCTGCTTCTGCTTGCCTTGCACTCAACACTACTGGCAAAAAATTCTATAGTTGTGAAATGAGTATTTCTCCTATAGAGGATCATACTGTGTGAAGGATTACATCTTTTCTTAGGTTATAAATATCCTAATCAAGGGAAAAGATGATGGCCCTTTTCTTTTCGTTTTGTTTCTTTTCTTTTCTTTTCTTTTCTTTTCTTTTCTTTTCTTTTCTTTTCTTTTCTTTTCTTTTCTTTTCTTTTCTTTTCTTTTCTTTTCTTTTCTTTTGCAGAACCAGAGATTGAACTCAGGACCTTGTGCTTGCCAGGCAAGTGCTTGTTCTACTGAGCTATCTCCTTAGCCCTAGATGGCCTATTTTAATAGTCACAAGATAATGTATATTAATCTTCAGCTGCTGAAAGGTGTTAGAAGGTATCTTATCTTTCCCAGGCCATTGCATATGTTGAAACTTCAGTTTTATCATAAATTGATTGTCATTAATTACAGACTCTGAGATCATACACATTTGAATTTTAATTCCAATGAGGCCATACAATAGCCATGTGGTTGTGAATGAATTACCACCTTTTACCAAAGGTGACATTCATTTTGGTAATGTCTGTTTCCTGGACTGGGGTGCTAGGTCAGCAGTCTAAGCACCTGCTAGGCAAGCACAAGGACCTGGGTTCAATCCCCAGTACCATGCCATGCCGGCCCCATGCCAGGGACACTGTGCCAGCCACCAAGACCAGGCGTGGTGGTCCTTGCTTGTAATCTCATGGGATGCTGAGACAGAATCACTATTGAGTCCAAGCTGGGTAGTGAGATCCTGTACCAAATAAATAAAAGATAAAAAAATAATTAAATGTTTGTTTCCTCATCTATAAAGCGGCAATGAATGTTTATCCATTGTAATATGCAGCACTGCATGGAGGAAGGAGATGTGGGCTGCTAGTCACTTGCTGGAGTGCACAGGAAACATATTCAGGGGTGACTGTGGTGGGTCCAGCAGAAGTAATAGTTTTTATGCTCTCTTCATGTAGAAAGAATCTTTCTGATGCTGCTGTGTGGGCAAATAAGAAACAGTTATATAATAATCACAGATAAATAAGCTTATTTACTGCTTTGTTATACTTTTCACTTAATGTAATTTTAAATCTTTCCAATGATGTAAGTTTTAATCTTTATAATAAATAATGTGATATTTCTTATATAAAAACTACTGTAGGCTACTGCAGAAGGTACTTGAGAAACGTGCTGTCCTGATAGGCACTGGTTTCACATTTTGGGGAGTAAATATGACTAGGAGGTGGTGTTCATCCTTAGAGACTTGAAGAGTCCTGTGAATCATAAAATCAGTGGTTGGATTCGAGAACAGATTTCCTTGAATTTTGGGCGTAGGTGTGGCTAAGCTCATCCTGAGGGTGGGGCTGGCTTCACATGTAGTGCACAGATCAAACAGCAGTCCCCTGCATCTGCATAAGCTTGCTTAAGGAGGTGCTTTAGACTGCTGAGTAACTCATTGCCCCTTCCTTGGCTTCTTAATTTTTTGTTGTAGGTTTTTTTCTGTTGTATCTACAATAATTATTATATGTAGTTTTTCATGGATAATCATATTTCACAACCAAGAAAATTAATATTATAAATAGAATAGTAACAACAGGTGACACTGACTGAGATGTTACTTCTGAGCCAGGCACATTTAGAAATATTTTACATGTATTGTCTTATTTATTTTTATGACATTCTTTGAGGACCATTATTAGTACTTTTGTTTTGTTTTGTTTTTTGGTGGAACTGAGGATTGAACTCAGGCCCTTGTGCTTGCCAGGGAGGTGCTTATTCCACTGAGCCATCTCCCAAGTCCCTATTAGTACTTTTATTTTGAGGCTCTGAGGATTAGTAACTTACCTTTGTAGCACTGTTACAAAAGGCAGATACAGATACAGGATAGCTCTGGAAAACTTACTGCTAGCTATTTCTTATGATATTCTATATATTTATCTGGGCTTATTGATCATATTGTAACAGTTTATTATATCAGTTTTTAAAGTTATTGTATCAGTTTAAATAAGCTGTATCAATTATTGTATTGCTTTTATTGTCACTTACTGTATCAGTTTTAGAATTCAACATGTTTTAGGGGAAATGTTCTTATCTGTTATGTCCTTGAATTTAAAGGGTATATTGATGAATACATTGTCAGTACTGTTTTTAATGTACTTTAGCTAGAATATATTATTTTCATGAATATAAATGCAGTAGTAATAAATCTCATATGTCTTGACATTTTCTTTCCCTAAAAGTTGGTATATGAAAAGTTTTATTGGAATTAGATGCAGTATTTGTGAGTTGCTTTTTATTTTCTACCTTAACTTCTCAACATGTATGTTCACATATACATTTTAAAATTCTTAATCTTGTTTAGGGAGATAGCTCAGTGGTCTGAGCACTTGCCTGGCAAGTGCAATACCTGCTTCAGCATGCTTTGCAGGTCCCAGAATCCTTGGTGTGCTGTGCCAGCCACCAAATTTGGGCATGGTGGCGCATGCCTATAATCCTGGTGCTGGAGAGGCTGAGACAGGAGGATCACTATGAGTCTGAGCTGTATCATGAGACCTTGTACCAAATAAATACATAAATAATAAATAAAAGAAATAAAAATTTCAAATTGGCCAAAATGTGTAATAAATTTGCAATATTAGTTTAATAACAAGAAAATATTTTAAGTTATCAAACTTAGGATCAATAACCTTGAAAATAGGCACTTCCTCATTTAGTTTTCTTTCTAATAGAAATTTTGTGCACAGTGTATAATGTTATAAAGTTCCTGCAGATGAGCGCAGGGCTGGAGTGGAGGTGTTGATCTCTGTGACTGCTACACTGGTCCGCGCCAGGGGTGTGCTGAGACAGAATTGAGACTGGGCGTGGTGGCACGGTGGCACGTGTCTGTAATCCCAGCTCTTCGGAGGCTATAAACAGGCGAATCACTGTAAGTCTGACCTAGTAATGAGATCCTGAACACCCCATAGACCCTTCCCTAAAATACCAAAAAAAAAAAAAAAGGTGAGGTATTTGTGCTTACTTACCTAAGCACAGGGCTAACACTTTTTTATTACACATGCCCTCACTTTATAAATTTTCTGAATGAATTTGAAATTATGTTCTATTGACAAACACAGAACATTGCTCTTTATTAAAAGGCAGCATAATTGTATGTTTCTTTTTGAAATAGCCTATTTACTTGTGACCATCTACTTCCAAATTTCTGTTGATAAATATGGTTGCTACATGCTAAAATTCATAAAATCAAATGTGGATTTCAAATGTTATTTCTTTGTAAAAATATATAAATTTTACTGAGCATTTCACTGAATAAATGATGCAATTTTTAGGGGCCAGCCATATAGCAGACTCTGCCTGCTTTGGCAGAGTGCAGAAGCTTGGGTTTGATCCCTGGTTTGTTGTGCTGGTACCTCCCAGGGCTCACTGAGAAGGCAATTGAGATTGGGAATGGTAGTGCAGGCCTGTAATCTCAGTGCTTGAGAGACTGAAAACAGGAGAATCACTAGGAGTAGGATCTATATAGTGAGACCCTGTACTAAATTTAGGGGGGGGGGGGACAATTATTCAGTGGTACTTAAATTATAAAATCAGTACTTATTGGAGATACTTGGCTTGCAAAAGTTGCAATCTAACCATAATGGAAAGGTTAATATAGGAACATAGTGCGAGGTATATAGAAAGTAAGATGTGTATTTTAAATTTCTGGTGATTTTTGTTGTTATGATTGTTCTATGGATTTTTTGTTCACTAATCTGAAATTATTACTTGAAAATAATTGAAGCAATGACAGAAGAAATAGTGAATGCCTGCATTTTTTTCCCCCTTATGAATCATTTGCCTTGAAGGGGTAGAGTATATCATTTATCTCTGGTAACCATAGTTCCCTAAACTGTGGTCTTCAGGTGCAGTAGTCCATATTCTGTCGATAACAAGCCAACTGTAGTCAAACCTAAGTATTTAAACAGATAATATGCAGTCTTAATAAAAAATGCTGCAATGAACATTAATATTTAAGACACAGTTTCCCAGGAATGCACACACCAAAAGATTCTATTGGATTGTTTTTTGAATCTCTACAGAATTCTACTAATCTTACTTGATTTAGTCCAACTAAAAAGATGAAATGATATTAGAGAACTGTATCTAAAAGTTAAAATATTTTCAGAAAATACTTTTCCAAACTTTTAAAATACAATTCTCATTCTTTTGTAACCAGAATTTAATTTTTTAAAATTTTTTATGTTTTTTACGGTACTGGGGATTGAACTCAGGACCCTGCACTTGCCAGGTAAGCACTTATTCTACTGCGCTATCTCCCTAGTCTTGGAAACAATTACTTTAATTTGAAAAGATTGTGTAAGTTTGTAGATAGGTACTCAGTTGTTACTTCTATCTGCTGCTGTTACTGGCTTTCTCTTCCAAATCCCTGAGTGCCTCTTGCTCCTCTGAGTGCCATTGCCTCACCTCCCCAAGACCCCAAAGGTTATCATTTCTCACCAGGAAGAACTCTGTTTACCTGTAAGGGACAAAAAGAGCCGGGACAAATAGTGAGATTTAAATAGTTTACCTGTACCTTCCTTTACAGAGTGACCTCTATGGTGACTCAAGTAAGAATCAGCTGAGTTGAACTGTATATGCCCTGATAGCAACCTAGATAAATAGGAGAGTTTAGGAACCTGTTCAGAGCAGACTGTATTTCAGAGATTGAGTGTATATTGGTGGAAATATTTTTTGTTACTTTTTAAGTTTTAAAACAGAAAAAAGGAAGTAGAATTTCAAGACATGATAATAGGAGGGTAGCAGTGGTTAATACAGTGCGTATTGTTATCTTTAAAATAGTTCCTCACAGTGTAAGACCCTGACATTTAATTGTACAAACAATATAAGAATAAACCTTTCTTTTCAATAAAGAGAAATTAGTAGTATAACTTTTTATAGTATTTTTTCTTTTAAATTCCCTTCCTTTTTCTCCATTCCCCTATCCCAGCTTCCCATTTTACAATATCTGTTGTATATTTTGGATCCTATTTAATCTTTCATCTTCTCACACTAGAGAAATAATATTAACCTTACACATGTGTATCTGGTTTATTTCATTTATGAATGTGGTATTGCATTTCATCCATTTATGTATAAAAGTGTCCAGTTTATTATTCTTTATGTCTGAGTAGTTTTCCATTGTACAAAAAGACCACGTCTTTTTTTAAAATCTATTCCTCAGTTGATGGGTATTTGGGTTGTTGCCAAGGTCTAGCTTTTAGAAGTTTTGTTACCATAATCATGGATGCACATATAACACTGAGCTACAGCTTTTTTAATTCTTCAGGGAAGACATCCAGAAGGGATGGGTTAACTGGGTCCTCCAGTGCTAGTTTTTTGAGCAATCTCCACACTGATTTCCCAGTGGTTTCACCAGTCTGCGCTTCCATCCATAGTGGAAGAGGCTTCCATTCTCCCCAGAGTCCCTGCATCATTTGTTATCGGTTGATGTCTTATAGCCATTCTTTCTAGTGTGTGATGCAGTCTCTTTTTGGTTTTAATTTGCATCTCTTAAATGACCAGTGATGTTGAACACTTTTCATATATGTATTTGCTGTTTGTATTTCTTCATCTAAAAAGTATGTATTCATCTCAAATGCCCATTTTTGATTGAGTCTTTAAATTTGGGAGGTCTGATATTTTGAGGTTTTTGTTCTCTATAGTAATCTTTTGTTGAGGAGCAGCTGGCAAACATTTTTTCCCACATTGTGTCTTTCCTGCCTCTTCACTTTGTTGTTGTTGTTGGTGTTCTCTGCAAAAGCTTTTAATTTTAATAAGATGAAATCCCAATTGTTGATTTTTTTTTTTTGTGGTAGTTCCTGTGTGATCAGGGTTTTACTCATAAAGTCTTTGCTCTGCCCCAATCTCTTCATTGTCTGTTTTCCAGCAGATTTAATGTTTCTGTGTTCATATGTAGATCTTTGATTCATTTAAAATTAATTTAGTACATGGTGGGTTGGTAGAAATATTTCCTTTGGCCAAGTCCAGGGCACTAAGAACTTAAGCTTGCCAGTGAGCTCACATTTTTGAGTTCCAGTGTACACAAATATGAGCATTACAGAATTCTTGAGATTTGCTTAGTATAAAGGCAGTAGGATATTTAGCTATTTATAAAGCTATACTAGCTGTTAAGCGATCACCAGATCAATTGCAGAATCTGCCGCTTGAATGTTTTTTTTTTTATCATTTTTTCTATTAATTTTAATGAGAAATAGCAAGAAGACAATTTCAAAACAGGTCAGTAGGACAATTACAACAATCAATACATTACATATTGTTGTCTTTGTAGTAGTTATTCAGAGTACAAGGTGCAGACAGGATACCTTGTCTAAACACTGTTAGTACAAATCCCTCTTCTCATTGAACTAAGAGAAAGTGGCTGTATATCTGTTGTAACTATTTTGTTTATACAGAGACACAGAAAATAGTTTGTTTTTCATTACAAAATGTTCAAGGAGATAATGGGCCCACAGGGGATCAACAATGTATAGTGTACTTGAGGAGAGTCACCTAGAGAGAAAATAATCTCTCAGGCTTTCACAGAGAGCAGTTTGGTCAAGCAAGGGCTATGACTCATCCAGATGGCTGACACTGTTAAAAGATCTACAGACTGCTGTACATAGTTTCAGGGTAAAACCTGAGGGGATTTGACTGACCTTGTCAGATACAAAAGTTACATTCTTAGTTATATAGGTCTTGCTTTAACTTGTTCTTAACCATCCAGCAGAAAAGTATAACCACGAAATATAAAAAGTAAAACTGTAGTAATATGCTGAGCTATAAAAGGCTCAAATCAACAACTTCTGACATTGCCTGTTCTGCTGATAACCCACTACTATTATGGACTATTGTACTATATTGGGTTATTTTGCTGAATTCAAGCACCTACAATATTTGAATGGCAGTGGAACACCCATATCTGACAAAAAAGGGGGGATATAATTGAAGGAACATTTTCTAGTGAATTTTTTCCAGTATCACTGATGGGGAAGTGGGTTATGGGCACAACACAAGATACCTATTAAATGTGAATTTCAGGTAAACAGTAAATACTTTCTGTTCACTGTGTCTCATATTGTTGTATGAGACATTACACAGAATATATTATTCTAGCAGTTGTGCATGGAAGAGTAATTCAATTTGGTGAAAATGAGCCCCTATGCCTGTCAGGTGAGCTGCTGAACACCTCAAGACCCAATACTGAAATTGAACTCTCAGGTTTTAGCTCTGTGAAGGATAGTAATGGCTAAGTCTTTTAACTCTGAGGCAGACTGAGTTACTATGAATATCTTCTGTTTCTTTAAATCTTCATGCTCCTTAATTTTCTTCAGAAGCTTGAAGTGGAGAAAAGTAAACCAGAGGAATCTGGCTGCTGTTAAGCTGTCTCTGAAGGTAGTTGCAAAAACCAGTGGACTTGCCTCTAAACCCAACTCTTACTCTGAGATAGATTTCTTACTTTGTACTAGGGGTTTCTTGATGAGACTGGTGGCATTTTGAATGGCTGAGTGCTATAACACTCCTCCAAAAGGGAATCTTATAAAATGGCCCTAACAACCCACCACTTTCCTGGTGTGTCTGATTACAGACAACAGGATGTAATGGAAAAAAAGAGTGCTGACCTTTAAAAGAAGGCAGTGAGTTGTGGTATGGTTTTTTATTAGTTGGAAAAGTTACCTTTTTACTTCCTTGGGACTCAATTTTTTTCTTTTATAAAATGAGGATAATACATCTTCTCAAAGAGTTACGAATCATAATAAATAAACATAAAATTAAAGCATAATTGCAAGGTGTTAAAATTTTTGATACCATAACAGAGCTTTTGGTATTGTCATTAGAATACATTTTGGTTTTTGAAAGTTCTATCAAATATTTTTCTAACATGTGAATTTTAATCCTTATCTGGATCTCATATACATTGGATTTTTGCTGCGTAACAGTTAAACTCTGATCATTAGAATTGTAATTTTATAATTGCTTAATGTCCAAATACAATCAGCATTCAGAATTGATTTTTATTGTTGCTTAACTCAAACTTTTGTCTAAAGTGTGCATGTTAGTGGATAAACCCACTAAGCCATTTCAATGACTTGAAAATCACAGTGAGATTATGGTAATATATATATGATTCTTAAAAGTAAAAATGAAACTAATACCATTATTACAGGGTAGATAATATGGGAAAGTTGTCCTAGTAGACATCATTTTAAGCATTATCTAAATATTAAAGTATTACAGTAAATTCTTAATATTCATCTTTTGGGGAATTGTTACAGATCTTTTGTTTTTACAAATACATGACTTGATCTAGTCTCTGCAAATTATCAAAATAGATGAAAAATTGATATTCTTGAAAAATGTGACTTACTGCACATATTGCATTAGTCATTTGTACAAACATGATTTTCTTCTTCAAAATTCAAACTTTGTATGAGCAGTTCACCTTGAAAACTCAGGAAGTTTATGATTCTATTGTAGAGTCTTTTCATTCTAAGTAAGCACTGTGTCTTCTGTGTTATAACTGTTTATTCTCTGTTAAGTATTGGGGGATTGTAGTTATAGTTCTCATATCCCATTTACTTTTGTAAAAATAATGAGTATAAGGCCAGGGAGATGGCTCAGTAGAATAAGCGCTTCACTGGCAAGCACAAGGGCCTGAGTTCAATCCCTGGTTCTTTAAAAAAATGAAAATATGAGTTTAGTGTCCTTGTCATTAATTCTTATCCATAAGTAGTACTATAACTTTCAGGATGTTCAGCCTTATTTTATTATACAGACTCTGCCCAGAGAACTTTACATCAAAAAAGAAAAACTTATAAACACATTTTAATACTAAAGTTATTAAGATACCATGTGATTAATATGAGAGGTGTTTGACCTCTACGTTTATAGGGGGTGCTCTAAGTGGTAGCCATTAACTTCCAGACACTTAATTAGTATGGTGAACTGCTGAAGTGTGTATACATTTTTTTTTGGGGGGGACACTGTATATTTATAATTGTTAAGGTTCATAAGCATCAAGCATTTTTGTTGTTTCTATACTGAAATTAAAAATATAGAGAAATTCTTATTTACAAAGTTCAAATGGCAAGTAATAAATGTATTTCAAATTCTTATTCTTTTAACTAGTTTATCATACTGTTTGCTATAACAGCCCATCACTTAGAATTTTACACTTTAGTGTACATTAATATTAAAGGGTGCAGTTGAACATCGTTTCGTCTAAGAAACTAATGTGAAGTTACTTGCCTCTAAATATATTATTTCAGAAAAATATAGGAGACTGCAGTTATACAGAAGTGACTGTAAGAATGAAGACAAAATTATTCTTGGAAAATTATTTGTCTCAAATGATGAATACTAGATAAGTCTTCATTTATTGTAGTATAAGAAATGAACGGTTGTGGGAAAATATTTTATTTCTTTCATTTTAATTTTTGTGTGGCCATGTCATCTATGACATTATTGAGTAATCTTGTTGGTTATAGAGTACTAAATATGTTTTTTGTATGGATAGAAGGTGTCTGAATATATTTTGAAGTAAAAATACAGTTTGTATTTATAGTTTTTCCATTTGGTTTTCCACTACCGATGTCTTTCTCTTTTGAAAGAAATTAATACAAGTTCTAAGAGATAGCTAGAACATGGGGTCCAAACTGTTCCCTGCACAGTCACTCTTGCTGCTTTAGATCTATTCCTAGGAAAGAAAGCTATTTCCTCTCTTTCAGCTGTTGAAACAGGAGATGTGATAGAAGTAGAATTGTGTATTTCTTTACACAGTGAAAAATCAACCAGTGCATTTTCTCCAGTCTTCTATTTTGGGATAAAATAGTAATCTACAAGGTGTATTCTTCCTGAAAGAGATAAGGGGGAAAAATTCTTTCCCTCCAATTGTGGTGGAATATGGCTCTTCAAAAAGATTGATGTACATTCTTAGCAGATTCCAGTGGTATGATATGAAATTCCGTTCCAACTTACTCAACAGAATTACTGCACTGACTTTGAAATGGAAAAAGAAATGATTTTCACCTGGTGATCTCCAGTGATGATTTTAGCCTGGTGTTATATGTCCAGTATTGATTGTGCACAGCCCAGGCAGTGTTAAAACACTGCTGGACAAAGAATTATAAAATTTTGAAATTGAAATTTTTTAGATAACCAGTGGAGTTTGATAAAAATAAAAATAATTTCTTGAGAAGTAAGATAGATGCAAATCCTAGAAATGATGGTTGTAAAAAATGAGAGCAGGGGATGAAGGGTTAAAGAGGTGCTCCTATTCTGGCTTGGCTTATTTGAGTGGAGAAAGGTGCACAGGCAAGGAACCAAGTCTGTTTGTTTGTTTGCTCCTCCTTTTGTGAGGGAATTAGACTATCTGTACTAACATGATAATGGCAGCTAAATAAATAGCATTATGCCCTGACCTCTGACTTACCCTTTCATCAGCCCAAATGCAAGAGCTACTGATTAACATTATGCACATCCATGGTGATTTCCATGAAAACAACTCCAAGGTGGAAAGCTACATATGTGCCACAAACATACTTGAACTCTAATACTATTATTACATTGTGAATTATATGTTTGCTAAGTGTTTAGCAAGTGCAGTCATTTTGCAGCCCTTCAAATATTCAGTGAAACCAGTTTTTTCCTCTTGTAAACACAGAGATCTAAGTGGTAAAATACCATAGTTTGGTTTGGTAAATGTAATTTCTTGACATAAACTAAAAAAAAAAAAAAAATTAAGACCAAGAAGATTACATATTTGCTTCATTTCACAGATTTAAAATTTTAAAGCATAAATTATAAAAATTTAAAAGATAAAAATGGCTTCTTTAATAAGGCCACAGTAAAAAAAGACAATTACTTGCGATACATAAATATATGCACAGTAGTTCCAGAGTTGAACGTGGCATCATGCACTGAGCATCTAGGTGCCGGAGTACTTCCATGTGGCCGTGTGACAGTCTGAATAAAGCACACTCTTTGTACTGTACTGCTTTCTAATTATGTTAATTTTCAGCAGTGGTGCCAGAAAAGAATCTCAATGATTGCCAGAATACGAGAGATATGTCTATAAAGCAGTAAAATCTATTCTTAACTGATTTTACATGTGTCTAAAAATGTAATGGCATTCTTGACACAAAATATTTATTTTCATCTAAAATGGCAATACTTAGCTTGATTGCCAAGAACAGTTACCTTAGTTAAGCTTTAACTAAAGACAGTAATTCGAATCAAGAAAAAAGAAGCAATATCAGTATTATTTTTCTGCAGGAGTCACTTTAGTGGTTTATGAACTCCTGGTCTTTCTTCTACTCATCACCTGTGACACCTTTGGTTTTTGTTGCTGTTGTTTTCGAGTCAGTCTCAAGCCCGCAGGCTTGCCAGGTAGGCACTATGCCACTGAACTATATCACTGGCCCTCTCCTTTTTTTCCTTTTTTTTTATTGGAGGGGGTAGATGAATTTAACACAATCCATTTTAAGTTTTTAGCAATTTGAACTGCATTAAAACCCCTTTCTGTATTTTTCACTCCATTGTGCATTCACTCTCAGAATTTAAGGCACTCTGGGATTGTTTTACATTACTGGCTTCTAACTTTCTTGTGCTTTAGAATTACATGTTATGGCTACTTTATTGTGTGAAGAGGTCCATATATCGGTTTCCCTCATTATTCTTTTTGTATTCTTTGTCTTCTCTCTTTCTCCCATGCTCTTTTCTATTTCTTGTCACCCATTCTCTCCCTATTTCCTTCTACCCCACCCCATTAAAAAAGCAGAAACTTTTGCTTTTGGTATTCAGTGGTTTGGAGGCATCCTGTTTTACTGTTACGGAGACTTAATGCAATTATTTACTCAAAAAAACCATTCCCCCAAAACCAAATTTAAAGACCATTTGAAACCTTCTTTAGACTCTTACATGATATATAGTTATATACAAGATGTTCATTAATATTTTAGAATTTCATTGTATTGCAGGCCACTTTATTAAAATATTGGCAAGGGGAGTCATATGGCTAATGTTGAATGTTGTCTGCAGCCTACCTGCAACCAAATTCCCCCTCTGATGTTAAAATTGTCATTCTGAAGAGAGAAATTATATTGAGAGGTATAACATATGGCTAAAATTTATATCATTTACTTTAATACCACCACATTAGAGAGATGTCATTAGAAAGGAATACCATTTTCAATGTTTTTATTTTGTGAAAAAAAGTAAAACAAAATTTCATAAACAAATAGTAAGAGAATACCAAGTTGTTGCACTGTGTCTCAGTCACTTTTCTCTCATTACTGGGACAAAATACCTGACATTCCATGAAGGAAGGAAAGCTTTATTTAGCTCAGTTAGTGGAGGTTTCAGTCCATACTCAACTGGCTCCAAGGAGAGTGACACATGGCAGCAGGCAGCAGTTCATGGGATGGCAAAGAACAAGAGAGCCAAGGAAGGGGCAGCAGCCTAGGCAGCTAGCTAGCCTCTCTGCCCTCTTACATTGTAATACAAATTACCCACCCCAGGGCCAGGGTGGGTAGCACTCCCAGTATTGCATCATGAATCAACCACAAACTCCAAAAGCAGCCCCATGATTGTGTGAGGCTTTGTGAGGATAGGTAGACACAAACCATAACATTCCATCCTTGGACCCCGAAAGACCCATGCACCTCCCTTTATGCAGCAGCCATTTTAGTCCATGTCTAAGAGCTATCAAAGTCCTAACAGTTTTAGCATTGCTGAAAAGTCAAAGTCCCAAGTCTCCTCTAAGATCTTAAGGCAAGCTCTTAGCTGTGAGCCTCTGTACAAATGAAAATTGAGTTGCTTGGTTCACGGGTATCAGCATATATAGTTAGTCAGGGTGAGAATCCTACTACTTAACTGCTAGTTTCAAAAATCTCCTGATGTTTCTCAGGATCATTGTCTTACCCATCTAGTATATATAAGTGAATGGTCTTGCCTGTCATGCGTTAAATTCTCAAGCAGCTGCACTGAATTTAACAAAGTGTAATAGAAGGGTCACACTCCAAATGCCTGCCATTCTGGTCTTCTAAATATGTACTTTTTGTCATGACATACCTGCTATTACTATACTGCCATTTTTTAAAGGGTAGTAAATGAAAAATAAAAAAAATGTCACAAGACAGTCATGCTATAATGCTACTATGCTGTATATGGGTGGATTTCTAAATATTTATGTAAATATATGTAAGTGTTCATTCCTATTTTTTAAATTTTTTTTCTTCTTCATATTTTGTATAGACTTAGAGTTTAGTATCTCAATAGTTGATGGAGGGGGCTGGGGAGATGGCTCAGTGGAATAAGCATTTCCCTGGCAAATGCAAGTGTCTGAGTTCAATCTCTGGTTCTGCAAAAAAAAAAAAAAAAGAAAAAAGAAAAGAAAAAAAAGAAAAAGTCAATACTTGATGGAAAATACATGTTCCATGTTATGCCTATGATGTCTGATATTTAGACTAATAGTGTGGGTTAACTGAACTGCATGTGTTGCAGGGTAATAATAAACTCTTCTGGAGGGTTAACAACCTAAGTTTGCAGAACAAAAATTGGAGGAAAAGAAAGGCTGCAGGGTCAGCCAACATTTTGGCCCTAGCCTTTCCAGGTTAGTGAAGACTCAGGACATAGGAGAATTTGTAATGTAACATCATGTAACTCAGTAGTGCCCCAAATTTTCTGATCAAGGAGATTATGGGGCCACAGAGGAATGTAATCAATGATGTATAGTGTGCCTAAGGAGAGTCACATGGAGAGAAAACTTTCTCTCAGGCTTCCACAGAGAACAAATTGGTCAAGCAGTGGCTGTGACTCATCAACAAGGCTGACACTGACAAGGTATCTACAAAGTGTAGTACAGGGTTACAGGATAAACCCTGAGGCTACCTGACTGACCTTATCTGATATAGTTACATTTTTTGTTATATAGGTCTTGTTTTAACTCAGTTTTAACCATTTAGCAGAAAAATATAAAAATGGAGGAATATAAAGTAAAGTCATGTTAATATACTGAACTGTGAGTGACTCAAGTCAACAACTTCTGTGGATAACCCACTTCTATTGTGGACTGCTGATCTGTGTTAGATTTTTTTATTAAAAAAAAAAAATATATATATAAATAGCCATCCATGTTTTGAAAATCTGTAACCTAGGTATCATATGTTACCCTGTTTGTCACTTTTTCTGTTTTTGCTTCTATTTTTCACTCTTCAAGTTAAAATACAAATAAATTAATTAAAAAAAACAAATGAAAAGTTGAACACTTCCAACATTTAGTGGCACAAGATAAACTATCATTCCAAAAGGTGCAAACAATAGTGGAATATAAAGCATTGGGACCAACATAAGTCCATAATCTAGCAGGGTAAACATTAAGTCCTGTAGTTCCATGTGGACTATTTGAATAGTCTGGCAAATTGTGAGTACTATGTGGCTCCACTTCTACAGCACTTTTGATGATAGCTCCCCTGGCTCTTCTCTAGATGTTTTTTGCTCCTTTTCAGCTTTCTTCAGATGATTCACATTTGTGGCTTTTCCAAACTTCTGGGCTTTCCACTGAATAGGCTTCTCACTCATATTTTTACACATGGCCACAGGGGCCACATGCTGCCCTGTCTCCCAGACCTTCTTTTGAAATTGAGGTGGAAGTCTTCTTAACCTCAGAACTCCTGAATTTGGCAAGTGCCTAAAACCATTGCCATGTTGATGGTGCCAAGGTCTGCTGTCAGCTGGAGCAATATCCAGGCTTTCTTCTCTCTTGGCTATAAGGGTTGAATGCTTGGATGGCTGAGCACTCTGATCCTGATCCCAAGGAATAAATTCTCCATGCTGGTTTGATGCCATACCAGCCCTCTCCTCAGGACGGGCTGAGCTGGCCATACAGTCTGGGTGTGGTAGCATATGTCTGTAATCCCATCCTGGGGAGGCTAAAAACAGGAGGGTCACTATGATTCCAAGCTGTGTTGTGAGATCCTGTAACAAACAAATATATTAAATAGTAATAATAATAATAATAATAATAATAATAATAATAATATAATGATGATGATGATAATGATGAGAAAGTTCCCAAAGCATTATATTCTGCTTTTTAATGCTTAAAATATATTGAAGATTGCTGCCAGGTAAGGGCCAATGATTTTAGACACTCTGGTCCTTTAATTTTCTTTAGGTATGTTAATAATGATGCCATTGTATCCTGGAACTGTTTTGCTAATTTCAAGAAAAATATTTAGAGAGAAAGTGATAGGGAAATTTGTATATGTATGTTTACGAAGTTCTAAGAGA